>JAZHYW010013906.1:0-65000 GCA_037355805.1 Ixodes ricinus | reverse complement strand
CATCATTCATATGAAGCGAAGGTTAAAAAGAATGCGGCGGTTACCTCGGCAGCCAGAAGCAGCCATAAATACATTTCGTTATGAGCTCACAAAGAGAATTAAGAGCGATAAGGGGAAATTTTGCAATGTTTAGTTAGCGAGGCTCCAGGTAAGTTCTGGAGATTTCTGCCTGAAACGCTAAAGCTGATGCATTTAATAGGTTCTTCCAGTTATTTGCGACAACAGTCGAACCATGTTTTTCACCCCGCGGGTTTACTTTATTAATGACTGATATTGTAATTCAGAAGGGAGTTTTTAGCCTGTCATTTACATCGACCTCACGAAGTCAGACGGACCAGATAACATCTCCAATGTTTTTTGACGTTGCTATGCTGACTGGGTGTCACATTACTTATGCGTCATTTTTAATGCATCTTTGTCAAAATGTACGCTTCCCATCGACTGGAAAAATGCTCGTGTCATCCCCATATTTAGGCAATATAAGCCTTTTTGAGTGTCCAACTATCCCCCAATGTCACTTACGTCGACAACTTGCCAATTATTAGTACACGTCTGCCGACATCTCACCCAATTTTTAGAATGAATCAAATTGTCATGACACGTTCGAGCATTGTTTTCGGCGTAGAGTATCAACTGTTACGCAGCTACTTACAACGTGTCATGACTGCACTTGCGATCGATGACATGTGAATAGATAGAGGCAGTATTCTAGGACTTTGCCAAGGCTTTTGATAAAGTGCTCGCAGCAGACTTCTGCACAAAACAAACTTTAAGCGATTAAAATTGACAGCAAGCTAGTCGACTTCATTAGTATAATGTAGGGACAACCGCTTTCCCGGAAGTTCAAATTGATAACCACTGATACTTTTCCAGTCACGTCGGGAGGTCCCATTAGTCGGTTTGAGGGCCAATTTTAGTTTTGATATATATTAACGACATCACAAGCGTTGTTGTTACCGAAATTACTCAAACTTTTTGCGGGCGACTGCGTTTTGTACACCAGCGTGAAATCAGTAGCCGACCAATGAAGACTGAATGACAAAAAAAAAAATCTGAAGCTGGTGTGGGAACTAGAAAACAGTTATGAACATGAAAGAATTCTTTGTTCTACAGGTATGTAATAGAAAATCAGTTTTGAAGTATTCATACTCTATTGGAGGAGGAATTAGAGAACTATCCGCCGTTAAATATCTATAGAACTTACCATCGCTGAAAACTTAAAATGGGATGAACAGATAGAAAGCGTTTGTTCCATCGCTCTTCAGATCCTTTGAGAATTCGACCCAAGCTTTCAGCCCCAAATGCAAGTTAAGATTGCAGCTTACAAAGCCTTGGTCGTGCCTTACCTCGAGTACATCCTGTCTATCTGACCCCCACACTGTCACAAGCATATCTAAGCTCGAAAGAATACAAAGGATTGCTGCTCGCTTTCTTTGCAACCGATATAAAGAACTGATAGCGTGATTGAAATGATTAGTACACTAGACCTTCGAACGCTTGAAGCTAAGCTCTCAGAAAAGAGTTTAATTTTTTTGCACATTATATAGAACGAAGTAACTATACACAGGTTAAGAATAGTGCATTTTTACCTTGTGACCGACTATAGAATAAATCAAAGCCCGTACACTACAGTTATGAAGTCATCACCGGTATCTTTATTATGTGCCTTTTCTAAGATTTTCTAAGATCTTACTATTTTCGCCACAAGCTAAACGAATTTCGGCATGGTTTTCTAATGGGCCGTTCCGTGGGAACAAACCTCTGTTATTTCCATTACTACTCTGTTGTGTTTGTCTTCGCTCGGGGTCAAGCTGGCACAGTTGACAGAGTAAAGTACGAGTTGCTTCTGCATAAGCACTCTATTTACGGAGTTTCTCCGGCACTCATCAGCTGGTTTTAATCTCACCGATCTTAAGAGTAGTTTGCTAATTTAGAATAATTGTTCTTATGCTTCTGTTCTTTGGTTTGGAGTGCCCCAGGGGTCTAACTTGAGACCACTATTGGCTAAAGCTAGCGTGTTGTAATTATATGAACACTTAGAATAGAAAAAAAAATTAAAACACGGAGGAAGTTACACAGTCAACCACACACTTCAAAGAGTGTGGCTGTAGTTGTGGTTAAAGTGTGGTTAAAAGGGTACTCCGGCCGTTTTTTGAGCTACCCAAACAAATTGCATTTTCTGAGCACCCGTCTTCACGGTATGCTGTATATTGACCCGAAATTCAAAATAGCTATTGAGAAAACCGTAAATGAAGATGATGCCCAAAACAACATTCAAATTTCCGCGCGCTCTGCAGTGGTGTCACGTCACAAATAATAAAGAATTTCAGGTCGCGCAGGTAGTCTTAGTCAGAGTAAATCAAGCGTTTTTTCGTGCTTCTCAATGAATGAGCTTCCAAGCATTCTTTTCCCACCATCAAACGGCTTGTAATCAGTTGGGAACGTGGTTTACTACCCACTTCGAACCATTTCTGTCGCCACACTTTAGTGTTGCCAGTAGGAGTTTTTCGGTTTGAGAAACACGATGAGAACGAAATTCAAAAATTCAAACTCATCGCGACTTTTTTTTTTTAGAGCGCATTTTTTAGGCGTTTGTTTCCGGCTTGAGCGGCGTCGACGTTGCCGTCGGCGCAACCGCGCGTTGCATTATGGGACATTTCCCATACTGACGTCCCATGTGACGTCACGTGTGACGTCACGAGGGTCGCGAGGAGGAGGAGGATTTAACGGAAAAGTTTCCCCGCTAAATTTAGCGGAAAATTTCCCCGCTAAATTTAGCAGAAAGAATTCCTTCTAATTTTAGCGAAAACATTTCCCCGCTACATTTGGCGGAAAAAATGCCCCGCTAAATTTAGCGGAAAAATGTTGCCTCTATATTAAGGGGGGTACATTTTCTGCTGAATTTAGCGGGGAAATTTTTCTGCTAAAAGGGAGAGGAGCAGGAGAGGTGGACGGGAGGGGAGGAAGGGGAGGAGAGGCATACCCTCCCCTCCGTACCCTCGCCTCCTCCTCAAGAGCTGCGCTCTAATTCGGTATTAGAAGTAGCTGTAAACGTCTTTCATTTTTTTTTCAAAGAATACTTGGGCGACTGGTAGTAGGTACAGCCCTGTCTATCGGTGTGTTGAGCCAATTTTGAGGCAAAGCAGCGACCATAAAGGAAATCGTTGGAGTACCCTTTAATGTGGCTGTCTGTGGGCGCCCTCCGTGTTTTTATTCTTTCTATTTTTTTTAAGTACTACTATTGATGCTTATATTTATTAATGATATTGTGCTGCGCGTCAAGGATTTTTAGTTGTTGCTATTTGCTGAGGACATGAAGCTTTCTTTGAATGACCGGTCACTCGCTGGCTGCACTTTTGAAGTATGGCGTGTCACGCCAGCATGAGCTGTGTTCGTTAATTTTTACAGCGAAGCTGTATATGACTCGTATGGTAGGATTTTGTTCGTGACGGCGTCCTTTCGAAAAACAAAAACCCTCAGCGATAGAAGCAAAAAGTGCTACATCACGCATACAACATACAGCACAGCATTCGTTTCAATAAAGAACAAGCACAAAACAAGCATCCTAACCAGAAAACCGACGATAAGGCGGTCCCGATAACAATGCGAAGCGCATTGCGCTCACCGCATACGTTTCCCGGTAGAGATGACCGTTGTGAAAGCTGCCGAGGTGAAGGCCGCTTGCGACATGGGGAGTGACGTCACTAGCTCTTCAACCATAGAAGAAGAACCCGCCTATTCGCAACTCCAGCATACTATAGGGGGCGCACTGGTCAGGCAAAATGACTGACGAAAAGAGGTCGTTTTCGTCGTTCAGCACGCGGACCACCATAACTTGTCTGCACTGCTGCGTAACATCGGTGTCACATATGAAAGCAAACCGGTTTTTCGTCAGAAAAAAACCTTCTTCTGGTCAGTGCGTAGGAATGACACGGCGGGAGCATAAAAATAATTCCTGGAAACGATGTTTGTTTCTATGCTGCCTCCGAGAACTAAGCAGCGATAGCACACGACAGAGTCGAAACGACCTCGTACTGAGATTCTCGGCGTTGCCGCTACGCGGCGCCTTACGTCCGGACGCAGCGGATGCTACGAGCTATCTTAGCCAACCCCGTTCTGTGGACGTAGCACGTGATCCGCTCTCCGCGCGTCGCTGTGCCGCCTCTCTAATATCACCTGACACTGGCACGGCCTTGGATTGGATCCGATGGCTTGTAACATCCGCTGCGCTTAAACGTAAGGTGAAACGGAGTATAGCAACTGATTTCATTGTTGCTGCAGCACCGCGATGAATAGGCCACGCATAGTGAGGACTCCCGAGGAGCAGCGTGAATACTAGGAGCGGTCAAAGGGAAAAGAAACGGCAATACTACCAGCGGCGGCATTTCGTATAGAGCAGTAGACAATCGTTGCAGGTGAAACCACAGCTTCGCTGACCAACCACCTTCACAGCGTGGATTGGAGCCCCAACTTTTTTCAGGCTCGCAATGCGTGTGGGTTTGTACCTACTTGTAAACATGATAAAGAATCCTGCTGATTCTTCCCTTTTCGGTAAGACCCAAAGATAGCTAAAGACTTGGATAAAGACATCAGGTAAGTCATATACCTGTTACGGGCAGTTTGTTTGATCGCACAGATATGCACTGAAGCAATTGCTTGTGCGCCGTCAGAACTGCATGACACGTGTGCTGGCCTGCACTACGACGTTGATAGACTTCACGTCGTCGTGGTCGTACGTGATTCGGCTTCAGAGTATTTTCACCATCCTCAAATAATGCGCAAGCTTCCACGGGCAGGCGTACGGCGCTCGCGCACCGTATCAAATAGGTGCACGGGCACACTCCCCTTCCAAAATCCCGAAGAAACTTGACCCCGGGAAGAGATGTTTCGTCGCTCGTCACTCAACTTAATTAAGGGAACAGGGTAGGGTAAAATATTGAAAAAAATAGATTTTTTTGTTTTTTAGAGATTCGGATTTCCCAGTCTTTCCTGAACAATGCTATCTGTGTCATTTGAGCGTGCGCGATTTATCTACAGGAAAAATGACCTTTTCCGAAACCAAGGGGGTGACCGACCACGCCCCCTTTTACACCTATGCGTGATCTGTATCTCTCCTATGTTGTAAAACAAACCAGTAAAAAAAACGCAGATTTTCTCTACGTTTAGCGGAATGTTTATTGCTCGTCCAGCAACAGCAAACAGCTGTCTAGCTTTAACGTTTTTAGCCCCATAAATCCTCAGACACTGCGGGTATCACTCGCGACGCGCGTTCTTTTGCTTCAGCTTCGGCGTGCTTCCACGGGCAAGGTAATTTATTATTTACTTTAGGACTAGATTTTGAATGTTAATCAAATGACGAAGACGAAGAAGGTATTTCAAAAGCGTCGCTTCCAGAGTAGTTGGCACAGGTTAATTTCTCATGCCGCCGAGTCCCTGCAATGCATTCTGGTGCCTGACGCAGCGGCTACCACGTGTGCGTCTTCTTCGAAGCTGTCGCACTCGACAGCACGCTTTGAAGAGCTCAAGGCAAGAGTTAGTGACTGCGACTATGAACTGATTGACATCGACCTTCTGTCCTGTACTGTCGCCGAAAGCTGGGTGTGTAAAGTGTGCGGTGGGGACTTGCAGCTGGTTGAAAAAGCAACACAAATAGCTGGTGTCGCCTGCACCTACTTTCTGAAGTGTGAAAAGTGCTGTTGGACACACCGACTAGAGAGAGGTCCAAACGGACAACTTCGGGCCTCTACTTGGTGTTTCACCAGGATGATTCACGGTGCAGTGGTTGCGTGACGCTGATCGGCGACGACTTTACTTCGCAGACAGGGCTACACAGCTCGTCACAAAAGAGGCCCGCAAAGCAAGGCAGCAAACAAAGAAACTAAATATTGACTATGGAGGTGACAACCTGGCTGGTGGCCACCGAACTGATGCATCAGCATGCGTTTCTAGAGCGCGAGTTTCTTATAAAGCGCCTTTTTTCACTTCAAAGTCAATTATCTCAAAACATCAATTCTTTGGGACGTTTGACCCTTTTTCTCTGAAACCTTCGAAATTAGAAGCATTATTTTTTTCCACTACCAAGACAACACAAGGGAGAGTCTACTGAACTAGAATTATGGAAATCAATCAAGGAAATTTTGTTTGACAAGCTGTTTATTGTCCATTTTGGCATTAAAATTGGGAGGGTCCAGTAAAAACCAAAGTAAACAAGTCACAGCATATCCACGTGGTGAATGATGATGAGTGCGCGAAGCTCCGGAGTGAATCGTCGGTAAACCAGCGATTCTTCCGTTTGCACCGTGGTGGGGACGTTTATCGGAACGTTAACCACTTGCCCCTTGATGCCATACTGTCCATTACCGTGCGTCAACCGCCTTATGCTCATGAACGGCAAACGAGGAGCGATCAGTCGTTCTTCCACAAGGTTCAGAGGAGGTAAGTGATCCGGTTTGGGTGGGTACGTGTAGCCGTAAGATACGCTCATTGGAGGCACCTTTCCCGCCACTAGCGAATCCTTGCAGCTATAGCAAATCTTGTACTCACCGCTGCTGGCAGGGAACTCGCGCTGCAGCACGGCGATGGCATTGGCGCGAGCCTGGTCGTTCTTTATGGAAGATATTGTGACTAGACTGTTTGAGAACCACAATCTATCACACACACCTACAGCTTGTGGTCGGTTTGCCTTGCTGCATACCCGACCCGGAGGAATAACACGGAGCCAACGGTTTCAACAACAAGAAACTACATTTAATGGGACATGGACGAGACGATTAACATGGTTACCAACGGCGGCTGAGTCCAGTCAGCGACTCCCTGTGCGCCGCCTCTGATCTGCCTTATCAAGGCGGCGCATCCGATGTGCGCGTGGCTGGCGTGACGTCGCCGCCACGCGGGAAAAGTACGGCACCCTTGCCTCGCAGTCGGGCAACTGGGGTGCGGAGCCGCCAGGGTGCCCACAAGCTATGGCCGAACGAAACGTCTAGAAAGTCTCGCTTATGGCGCATTCACACTGGAAGCGGATCCGCGTTCGCGAAGCGTTTGCGGATGCGGCTCGCGAGCGACCCCGTTCAGACACACCCAGAGGCGGTTGGCGGTTGGCGAGAGGCGGTTGGAGGTTTCTCGGCGATAACGCGTGATCTTTTGAGAGTTACGTTAGGCAACCCTGTTTTACAATCCAAAATCCACTTTAATCCACGATCCAAAGCCAAAAGTTTGCTATTTTGGCACCCGGAAAATTTTTCTTCGGGATGTTCGCACGCATCACGAGTTCAGGCAGCGAAAAAAGAGACATGGACCCGCAAAACTCGCCTGTGCTTCCCTCGACTTCGCCCGCAAGAAAAGCCCAGCTAGGCGCGCCTTGCTGACTCAGAACAGGATGCCCCCGACTTTTTCTTCGAAGTGGACCCTTCCCGCATGAATAGCTGACCTTGTTTTCGGGAAAGAGGGCCAGTGTTCTCCCTCGTTGTTCGCTCTTATCATTTTCGAAGTTGTGAACGGTGGGGTGGACCGTGGTGTGGGGAATGTGTTCGGTGCTAGCCGGTCGTGGCTTCGTTGGTGGCGGACTCTCCTCTCGTCTCTCGAACGTCGATCGAGTCTACTGTTTGTTTGACATTAAGCTCAAATAAACGCCGTATGGATTACCTCTGCATCGTCTGGTACGTACACTTTATTTCTTGAGTATGTTCCCTTTATTTCTTTTGGTAGTAGTACTCGTTACGGGTCGAGCTAGCACAGGTACCCTGCCTGCTCCGCGGTATTGCGTTGGCTAAGCAATCAGGCTCACGACGTCTCTATCGGCCTTCGTGGTGATCATGCACGGTGTTGAAAGCTTTCAATAGTTCACGCGATTATCTTATTGGGTACAAAAGCTGACATTTCGGTCGATCAGGGGCGGGTTCCGACGTTCTACGGGCAGAGACTAGCAAGGCAGCGAGCTTCGGGCTGTGGCACCCGGAATAATAAACAAACTCTTACCCGAACCAAATCACCGGTGCGAAGCCCGTTAAGATTACGAGTCAAATCTTTTCGCGGCGGATTCAAGTGACGGACGTGAACATCGCGTTTCTCCGTTGATTTGTCTGCTGTAACGCTAGGACTACAGCGCCTTAGACGCCTCGCCAGCGACAGGTGCCATCTTGTTTTGAAAGACACTGACGTCACGTCAGCGTCGCGTTCCGATTGGTTGCCGCTTTGCGGTTCGTGAAAGCGGTTGGGAGAAATCGGTCCCGAAGCGGTTGGCAAAAACGCGCTCAAACCGCTCGATCTCAGCCGCTTTGCGGTTGAGAACGCGCGGATCCGCTTCGCGAACGCGGATCCGCTTCCAGTGTGAACGCGCCATTAAACCGCGCGTCGGCACCTTCGGGCTGAGCTCGCCTGATGCGTTTTGCAGACGCCTCTCGAGCCTCTCGCTGCATCGGGGTCTGCCTGCCGGATAGCGCGCTTTCCACGCCATCTCTTGAGCCATTCATAAACTAAACCTCGAAGTGGCTACATACCCACAACTAGGAGGGACAGACCCACGCCTTAGGAGACTTCGCCCCTAAAAAAGAACTAAAATAAATATAACAATAGTTCTAGTTCAGTAAAGAGTACACAGAAAGCCAAATACAATGATACCAACATGAATCCTCTAACCCTAGCAGACCCTGAGAAAAAGGGTCACAAACATAGGCTGGAACACATGGGAGGAATAGGGCCTACCCTGTTCCCTTAAACGAGTCGCGTACTCCTTCAGAAAAAACAACAAGAAACATTGAACTCGCAAGCCATCTTGTGGGCGACAATATGTAGTGTACGCGGCTGCAGGAGCGTGCTGACTCTGCGCTTCCGCAGTTCTTTAGCTACGTGCATTCCGCACCATCAAGATTGTAGGTCTTAGCAGGCTATTAATATGAGCTCGTTCTGAGCAAAAGCGCCAAACATCGCCCTCAATTATGGCGTCCACTGAATACTCCCTATAAACAAGGCAAAACCGGCTGTGAAACTTTATTATGGGCCTTTATCATTCCTTTATGCCACTGAGACGATATAAAATGTCTTCGTTGTTAACTAATTAGAAGACACAACGCTCATGAAAAAACAATTATTCACTTTCTTATTACACATGTTTTAGCCTCACGTCAAGCCCCCATGTATCTGGAATAACAACGGCACTAGCAACGGCTTGTTTGGAGCACGGTGCCATGTTGTGACGTCACTATCTACAGGGGTCAATTGGTGTATTGAGGAGGAGATCAGACCGTGGCGCCCCAAGCGGCTAATTTTAGAACTACACCGATGGGGACAACAAATAACAATGACTCAGCTCTCGGCTGAACTAACCGAACGCCGCGTCAGCGTTCGGCTGGAGTTCGTGTTCTCCAGTGGCCTGAGGGGGAGGAGGGGCTCTTTTGTTACCACTGCGGCCTACATGAACAATGCAGCATGCACGGTGCATATGCCCAGCTCAGCACAAAAGCCGAAGTGGGTCAAGCTTGCATTCTCTGACTACTGCTTTCGGGAGAGATCCGGCACTAACAATAAACTTCACTTCGTTTATTGTTAGTATTTTTACGTTAAGGCGTGAGCATGCCCACAAGGACTATGGGCATGTCAGCAGTCCTTGTTTTGGGTAAACACCGAGGTGTGGGGACAACAAACGGGTCAGAGCGCCCCCTATGGTTCGATCTCCTCGCCAACGGGTCTCGTGAAGCGAAGTCACGCGACATCAATTTTCCCGCTAAATTTGTCGCGGAACTGAATTGGTGTATTACTACGTGACACCAGCTTTCCAGTTGAATTTAGTGAGTAGACTAATAGGAATATAAGTCGCAAGACACCATGTCACGTGACGTCCGTCACCCCGCCAAAGTTAGCGGTGAAAGCACGGACGGAAGAACGGACGGACTAGCAAAGGTTTGGGTTGGGGGTTCCGTTAAAATTCATCTCATACTTTCATATTCCCAACAAATATTTCACTCCCCTTTCACCAGGTGGTGTCAGCGCTGATTCTCGAGTTTCGCGCATGCGCATAATTGTCTAACTTAAGTCGAACGTTTTGTCTAACTTTGAGATAAAAGTTCGAAAAAGTCCACCTTGATCAAACTTGGACCTCAAGCGGGTTCTCGACTTCTCCAGTTACGAGCGTTACATCTAAGCTCGCATAATATTGCAGACTCGCTGGCGCCCATAGACCCCCTGGAGGAAAGCGAGAGGATGCTGCACTGGCAGCTCGGGCTTCGATGCAAAGTCGAACTATGCGTAGCGGCGAAGCCTCGACGATGATCATAACTAAGGCGTGACTTCATCCTTCTACGACTATCAGTAAAAGCCGACGCAGAATTAAGTGGAATTGCACAGTACTATATTACGCCTAAGAGATAGTGTTTAAGTCCATAATTCAAGGCACGAATCTGTCATGTAGTGCTTTTTATGATCAATTAAAGTAATAAACAGATAGTTTTACGAGACCGTCACTGCGGAGTTCAAGCAGCCTGTGCCGACTGGCTTCTTCTTTTCTGTCCATTGGCAGGTATCGCTCATGCCTCTCCTCAATCACTACGAGATAGCCTTTCGCCTTTTACTAAAGACTACCGTGGGGAGGGGCACTCCAATGAGCTTATAGGTGAATTTTTGAAAGGCTGCTACCGTTTGGTAGCAGCCTAATAATCGAATTCAAAAATCAGAATGATTACATAACACATCTTCTATAGTGATCCGTTGACACGGAACGATAAAAATCCGGACAAACCAAGAAGTCTCAAACGAAGCTTCTGCATTCCACCTCACTAAAACCGTGCAGTACAGCCAAGGCTACAGGGGAGTGTGGGTCGCCCAACCTGTTCAAGAGGAAGGAAAGGAGGACCGTCCAGGAGAGGAAGGCTGACAATCCCAGCCTCGCATGATGTTCCTCCTTTCCCTTCTCTTGAGAAGGTTTGGGCCCGCTCTCTCCCCTGTGGCTTCGGCTGCTAATGCGCGTTTTAGTGAGAATACTCCGTCTCACTAAAACTTTTGTTTTTGAACGACAGGCTCTTATGTTATACATCAAGACTCTCACCACCAAAAAATGAAAGCCGTTTGACAACTCCCTGTAACACCGAATTAGAGCGCAGCTCTTGAGGATGGGAAGGCACGGGGGGGGGTCACGTGACCTCGGGGAGGGGGGGGCACGTGGCCTGGGGGTCACGTGATCTCGAGGAGGGAAGGGGAGAGTTCCCCGCTAAATCTAGCGGGAAAATTTTCCGCTAAATTTAGCGGGGAAAGTTTCGCAGATTTGGCGGAAAAATTTTCCCGCTAGATTTAGCGGGGAAAATGTTCCGCTAAATTTAGCGGGGAAATTTTCCGCTAGATTTAGCGGGAAAAGTTTTCCGCCTAAATTTAGCAGGGAAATTTTTGCTAGATTTAGCGGGGAAAATTTCCCGCTAGATTTAGCGAGGAAAATTTTCCGCTAGATTTAGCGGGAAATTTTCCCGCTAATTTATGCAGGGAAAATTACCCATCATGCACCGCGCGGTTACGCCGACGGCGACGCCGACGCCGACGGCGACGCCGCTCGAGCCGGAAAACGGAGCGCCTAAGAGCTGCGCTCTAAAAGGAACACCACCCGACCAGCCACATGCGACGACAGAAGAGGGGCAGCATGAGTCATTCGGATCTGTCTGAGTGTCCGGCTTTCGGTGACCTAGTTGAGGTGACCAATAGGAGGCATTTCTTGCTTGGTGGTGATGGTCTTTACGTATATATAAGAGCGTTCGTTGTTCAAATAAACCAGAAACTGTGTTTTACACTTAGTGTTGTTTTGTCCGTTTTTTATCTTTCCATGTCCCCGGTTACTATGGAAGTTCTTCACCAGCTCGCCTGTGTTTTACCCTTTCTTTGATCATTTCACATGATTTTAAATCGAAGATGAACGGAAGACAAGGGGACAAACATGCACGTCTCAAACGCATCTGAAAGATTTCATTCAATCATCTTGTATATACTACCCTCCTACACGGCTTCCACCGAGTTTGCGCACGTTCACACGGGCGGTACGAAATAACCCAAACCCAAAACACCTGTGTCAACCTCCTCGCTGCAAATTCCCCCGTGTTATCTCCCCCGTCCCCGAAATCCCAGGCTTTCAGAAGTTCAGAACCCCCTGCCTCCTATCCCTTATCAGTTCCCCCGGCTCTTCCCCCAAGTCTTGTTACGGAACGAGGACTAAACGCAGTTACCAACACAGCTATAGTTACCCTAAAAAAGCCAAAACTTTAATTTTAAAAAATTGGCAGAACAATCGAACACTAAAGGACCTCGACAACCTTCGACGACTTTGTGGGGGCGATTATCACATTCTTGTCTAGTATGTTGAGGTCGAAAGTGGAATAGTGATAACGCTATCTACGCGTTATCACCATTCATTATCACCATTCACCATAAAAGCATCTCAAAATCCTAAAAATTGCACTCGTGCGTGGCCTAGTTCACTCTTAAAAGTGTTCAAAGGTCACGAAGACGCTTTCTCAGGGCTAATTTCCCGAGTAAAGCTGTCCACAAAGGAGCGCGCGCGGTACGGATCAGCGGAGTTATTCCGGACCCCAGCTATACTCCGTTTCACCTTATGTTGTACCGCAGCGAAGCCTAAGAAGCGCGAGCTCACTAGCATTGACAGCTACCCTTCCTGCAAGAGCTCGTGCCGCCGAGATGTGCTTTAGAGCCGGGAGCTCGTATTTGTAGCGTTTCCTGCGGTACATTACAAGGTGAAATAAAGTATAGTCCCAATCTGCCGCTACCGCGGACGAACTCCCGTTTTATCCAGTGTGCGCGTGCACGTGATGGAGATTCACAATCTGACGCCGTTAGAAATAAATATTTTGGTCGACGAATGCAACGCGATCCAGCGCAAAACGACGTGGCAGCCGCATCGTCACGCGCAGCGTATTCCCATTTCCTGGTCGGTACAAATCATAGAGTTATTATAATGTACGCTAGAGGTTCAACTGGCGCTAGTGTGCTGACGCAAATTGAAGCAGACAGCAACCAGTCCAAAATTGACTTCCGGTAATGCATTTCTATGGGAAAAAGTGAGTGCATTTTCTCTCTGCGCTCGGTCATAAGAGCAAATATTTCAAATAATTCGTACGTACTAGGTAGCTTGGAACATTTCTCAGTCAGGCCGACGAAATAATTGGTCAGTTACGGCGTTTTTCTTTCAAATTCATCGCATTAAAAACGGTGCTAAAACGGCTTCGTACGTGTATTTTTGTGCACTGTCGGACACTGTTAGCGCGAACACCACGTCGGCGCTTTTCAGCATGGGGGATATACTTGCCAAACGAACGAAGAACATCTGGAAATTAAGAAAGACGGCAAGAACTACGCAGTAACACTGGATCAGTAACTACACGTGCATGTAGGATCAAAATAAATTGAAGGCACGTAATCTATTCCGATTTTAAATAAGTAAGTACCGCTTTATTCTTTCTGCTCTGAGCGAAGCTGCTTGTTCTACGTTCAAAATAGCACCCGCACGCTCGAAATCTTTGAGAACAAGTGCCCGATAAAAGCTGCCCGGCAGAGAAAACAATACGAAGACACCTTCCATAGCCCACGGACTTTATTCTCTACGTTTTGAATGTTTTTATCCGCTCATGCACGGCGGGGTCATTTTCATATAGTGACAGGACTGGCATATTATCAATATATAAGCGTCACCGGAATGCTGGCGAGCCTTGAACACACTCTATATTCCTTTCGATTGTAATTTTGCTTCGAATCGTCGCTTGTTTTTACACACCTGCTGCGGAACACACGTTTGGGACTCAAATGTAGCGAAGTTAAACATCGTTCACTGGTGAAGAAAAATGCGCTAACTAAAGCAATTACACTTTCACAGTGTTAATCAAGGTACATACTATTCGGTGCGACCCAAATAACCAAAGTGTTCCGTGTTATTTTTCGGCGAAGAGGCAAAATGCACGCGCGTTTTCCCATAGGAATGCACAGGAGCACCGCAAAAGTAGACTGGTTGCTGTCTGCTTCAATTTGCGTCACGGAAGTCGCATAGACACTAGCGCCAGTTGAACCTCTAGCGTACATTATAGTAACTCTATGGTACAAATCATGCGATCGGTATACGTTGTTCGTCCGTGTCGTGTGGTCATGCTTCGAAATAGCAATTTTGGGCAGTGGATAGCAGTTGTAAAACAATAAAATGGTGGGGATAACGAAGACACACCAGCATTTATTTTCTCCTAATGTCACACAAATGTCAACAGAAAAAAAAATCACATTATCGCGTCTGTCGAAGCTAGCCCCTTGGCAGGTTCGCCGGAGTCGTGCCAACTCGACACCGGTGAATCTGCCGGGACATTTCGATGGACGCGATCCACTTCGATATTCCACAGCAATTAGTTTCTGGGAGACGGTCAGTGTGCTAAAGTCATAGTACGCTTTCACACTGACTCAGGAAACTGACACCAAAGACGGCGTACGATGCCTAAGTTACACAGTGTACGCATTCGCAATTCTAGCACATTTTACGGAGCCTATTCAAACAATCCAGGATTCATTTCCATTTTCATCGCATACCACTACTATCACTTACAAACTGAGACACCCAGTTAAACATTTCTGGACCGGCTAAATAGCTTATGTTTCATTAGGTTGGCCGTCCCCGTGGATTCGACTGCGGTTGTTGTTTCGAACGGGAACGGCTGCCAGTGCCAACGACTAGCACATGGTCATATATAGCACACACATTAGGTCACTCTTGATTTTATTCAACTGTACCTTCGGCGCGTCTTCGAACTTCCAGCTTTTGCTGGCACAACGTGTATCTGAGTCTCGAGCGTTAGGCGGCGCCTATGCGAAACGTCTCGGGGGTAGCGCGTCGTCGGAGCAGTTACCGTCCGCGCACACACTCGCCCAGTGGATCGCACGAACGTTAAATATGCACGCCAACACAGGAACACGATAAATGTCACACCAGATGGCAAGAAGGCAGGTTCAGATCCCAGAAATGCGCGTCACTCCGGCTGGTGCCGACACACCCGACACCGGTTCCCGAATGGCGCGTTCGCGTGAGGGCTTCTGGGAAAGCCACCGTCGTCGGTGTGCGGAGTGTGCGGTTTGCTTTTCCGTCCTTAGCTACGCCGACCCGCGCTGGGCTCCGCTGCGCTACGTCGCGTTGCCTCCCGTTCGCAGCCAGCATCGTCCAACGCGATCGTCTGCGTGAACTCGTACGTGGACCTTACGACGCGTGACGCCGGCGCCGCCGAGGGGTGCGCGATGGAGACGAATCTCGAACCGCCGCGGTTAGGTGGCGTAAGCTACCACCCGTTTGATCCATCCGTCCATCGGACGGAGTCAGGTGGACAAGTCACTCTGCGTCCGGAGAAAGGCAAGGAAAACTGTAGTTCGCTAATTTCGAAGCGAGATTTTAGTATTACGCCTTTTGCACCTTTAACATATAGCGTATTTGTCAAAATTCAATGTACAACGTGCCCAAACCTAGGTTTAATGATAACGGTCGTAACCTTTATTGGTCCACAAAGAAAAATAGAACGCAAGGGGAATAGAGTCCGAAATTGTTTTATTGCAGTGAGATCAATGGGTGGTGTGGTAATCTGAAACTGGATATAGCTGTTAACTGTCACGTATTGTGCAATATCACACCAAAAATGTTTTTAAAGCAGTTCACTGCATTTTTAAAAAACCCCTGGAAAAAAAATTTTTTGAACAGTTTTGGTGGGACACGCGTGTCAAAAAAAAAATATTTTAAAGCGAACGAAAAAAGTTTTGCACCAAAATTGATGACGCGATATGCGAATTAGTCGGTAGTCACCTCCTTTCCACTTTCTTTTCTTTCTCGGAATTTCGTGCGTGTGGAAAAGCGGTGGATCGGGTTGGCCATCGCGTTTAGGTGGAGAGAGTGTAGGACCATTCCGTGCCGTCAGTGGACTTTGTGCGCAAATTTTAAAAAATCTCGCACCATCAATATTGCACTGAAATATTCTTTTCACGTAAAAATAATTTCTTGACACGCATGTGCAAACCGAACTTTTTAAGAAAACATTTTTTTCAGGGTCCATTTAAAGAGATACAAGAACGAAATTCCCACGCTTAATTTTTGGTCCATTCGTGTTCAAGAGAGCAGCATAAGATCAGGCGCACCAATTTCTTGTTAAAGACACGAAAGGGAATTTTAAACGAATTAAACGATTAGCAAGGAGCACCTGCTGGATGTCACTAAAGCCTCGTTTGTAATTCCCGACTAGGAACCTCGACAAGTAGTGACGATGCCTGTCTCGCCTCTCGCCACCACGAGAGAAGAGGGAAAGAAGGAACTCCCCTCTCACCGGGACTTTTCTTTTGTGGGTCAAAGACGTCGCTATTGCCCCTCTGCGAGATTACAGAAAATTAACCCGTCACTCAAAAATTCGTACAAAAGCAGACTTGGCGTTAGTTGCGGTGGCTCGATCGTTGGCGTGCTTCGGCCGCTTTGGTGGCTGGAACGGCTAGGACATCCTGTTGACGTCAGACTCGCCGCAGCTTTGCTCGTCCCGAGACAATCTACGTCACGATTGCGCCGGATGTGACGTGCTTTCCGCTGGCTGCCCTCTGAGCACTTGACAGAGTGGGCCGTTTATAACGAAATATACAGCCATCATGGCTCAAGATACAAACGTGCGATTGTCATTTACGGATATTGTGGATCACATTCAGCCTATTTTTGAACATGACGGGTATATGTCAAATTTCGTTGAAATATCGCTTTAAGGAACTCTCCACAGTGAACGTTTTCAAATCGAAGTCAAGAGGTGGAGGTTGAACTTTTAAAAACACAGAAAGGGAAGGAAGCCGTAATAGTAGACGGATTCAAATATTTATTTCAGCGGAAGAATCAAGGTGAGAAGACTGCCTGAAGATGTGCGAAATACTGGGTATTGAACTGCAAAGCAGTGGTTCTCACAAAACAAGAAAAATTAAGAAAACGCAAGGCAAACGATATGGGGATTTTGAAAACGGAGATTTGACACTCAATGGAAATGGCATGGGCCATTTGGGACGGGGCAATGGACATCGGTGGAATCGTGCTCCAAGCGTTCACACAGCCTTTCGTAATAAATCTTAGACTTCTCTAACAAAATTTATTTCAGGGTCTAGTCATGAAAACATATTAAAGACTTTGTTGAATGCTTAGTATTTATTCTATACAATGTTTTTCTTATCCCTTTTATTCTTTTATTCCCCTTCATGCTGGTGTTCGTTTATCGCATTCTGTTCTTATCACGGTCGCCTCGTTGTTGACGTCCCGCCCGGTCCACGTTCGCCTCGCTGTTGTGTCCCCGAAACCAGGTTTGTTCGTGGTCCACGGCGTGCCTCCTTTTTCCAACCATTACGTCTGCGGTGCTACCAACCAAATGTATGGGCTTTTCGTTCAGCGTCCCCGCCGACACCGCAGTCAACGAGATTATAGACGCTCTTTAACTAACCGCCCGTTCCGGAAGTTTGAAGTTCCTGCAACACCATGGTGGAGCAAGGTTTATGCCGTCGATGACCAGCATCAGTGCAGCGAACCCCCTTGTAGCCCAAGGAAACTTGGTGCTCCACTACGCTGCGCTGCCGCTCGAAGCAGCCGGTGCCCACGTCCTTCACATCTCCCGCCGTATGTCACGGAGGAAGCGGCCGTGCAAGTCGATCAGCCCGTACGGGGAAGTAAATTATGTTACGTAGTACCTGTCGCACCGAGACCGTTCCGACATTATGACTGGAACTAAATTGGTCAAGGTGGAAACGACGAAGCCGATTCCAAACTTCTTGACCATCCAAGGGCAACCAACGAGTATTGATAGATTATCCTGGCCTGCGACCTTTGTGCAGCCGGCGCGGACAAGAAGGGCATATCGAGCCATCCTGCAAGACCCCACGCTACGACTTTTGCGCCGTTTATGGGCATCCAACAGTGGGCTGCACCGTTCCTTGATTGCTGTGCGGCCACGCCCACACTACCACGGACTGTACAATGCGTCGGTCCTACGCCCCTTGACCCCACCAGCCGTCGCGGGTACCGCAGGCAAGGATCCCCCGTTCCTGACCAGTTCAACGACGATTTGGACCCCCCCCCCCCATCCGTCCAGGGGCTCCTCCACCATCCCCAGGTGACATCCCCTCCGGTGATTCATTGAGTGAGTTTTCGTCTGTCAACGAAGTCCGAGAAGTCACCCGACGAGGTTTTTATGGACGGTCCCGTGCAACTCATCATTCAAGCGCAAGTCCCCGCCGCGACGCCCCCCATCGTCTCCAGAGCAAGTTACAACCACGAAGCTCCCCGTTGCTTTAGCTCAAGATGACGCCACAACGTATACCAATGCCCTCGACTCCCACTCTCAGAAAAATGGAAGGAAAAAGGTAGCAACGGCTCGTTTTCCTTCCTTCTACTGACGCGCCCCCAATCGGACACGAGAAAAAGGGAGGAACGAGACGTTTTTCTCAATCTCCAGGCAGACGGGAGAAAGCTTTCGCCCTCCCGACGCATCTTCTTTCGGTTTCATTTTTCGAGCACGTCGCGCACGTTGTTTCATAAATGTTGTTGAGTTGATTGAGCTTCAGCGGCAGCGAAAGCCACCTGTAATTTTGTCTCCCAGTCCAGACGTGCAGAACATTTCGGTTCCACTGACGTTTTTACCACTGATTTTATCAAACAAGCAAACAAAGCCGCTAGAAACTGCGAAGTTCCGGAGCAATGCCAGCAGCGCAACATAACTGGGCTAATGACATTTAAGCGAACAGCGACATTTGAGCGAAGCGATGTTTTTGCGAATAACGAGGGCGCGCGTTAAGCCATCCGTCGCGCTGCGCATAGGCCGCTTCGCGGCGACAGTCTGCGGCGGCTCATTGCAAAAATGTGAACCTATTTGGCCCACCTAAAACGCCGCTTCGCGGCGTCCGACTATTCGCCAAAGTGTCATTCGGTGAAACGTGGGCGTTCGATAAAACGTCATTCGGTCAAGTGAGTGCCTCCGGGCAAAGATGGCCGTCTCCGGTTTGCGGAACCCACGCGGGCGGCGGACCACGCGGAACGATGTGCCGACCAGAGTGTCGAACCGAAATTTTTATCGGTTCGGTTCCGGTTCGGGTTCACGGCATTCGGTTCGGTTCCGGTTCAGTTCCGGGGAGCAAAAAATAACGGTTCGAACCGGTTTGAACCGGTTCGAACCGGTTTGAACCGCTAAAATGAGAATGTAATTTCCGCGTTGTTTTGGCAATAAGCACTTTTTCCGCCGTAAAATGAGCAATTCTACAGCTCTTTATCATTCGTACAATCCACTTTTATTTTCACGTACCAAAAAGAAATTTATCTATTTACTTTCGACAAAACGGTAAAAGAAAAGCTAGATTAACATACAACAGGTCTGGTTTATACACTCAGCATCTAGTTGTTTACCTCAGTCGCATATATTTTACCTGAATCGAAAGGTTATTACAAAGTCTGGCAGGTCGCCTAAGATACCCGTGATTGGTACAACTTTGCGTGGTAGTATTAAAAGTTGAATCCTAATTGTGATGATGAACTTAAGAATTAATTACATTGCACGAAATCATGGAATGGGCAGCTCCTCGCCATATATATCGTAAAATCTAATTTACGAAATACGTTTTGCCATATAGGTATGTCACGACGACTGAACTAAAAGCAATCCTATTTTCAAAATGTCACGAAAGTTTTAGGACAAGCCCTTGCAGACTACCGTTTATAGAAACAGTGATGGGCATTTGCAACGCTTGTTTTCATGACCAAGATTGTTTACATTCAGCACGGCGATCAAGGTGAATAATCATGCAGAAAAGAGTGATCCAAATTGTTCACTCTCATTTATATCTACCTTCGTACCAGATCGGATCTTGCCTAATATAGCGGGTACTCAAATGAACATTTTCGGCCTAGCTTGGCTGTTGATGTTTGTTCTTGACAAGATGCCGGTCAATTCAATTTGCAAATAAGCATCACACTTGCTAATTGGTGATTTTTTGTTAAATAAAACAAAGTAGTATTTTATACTCTATTTTACATTGCAGCTACTTGATTGGTCACTTTTGGAGGGTTTGTGTGCGCAATCGTCATATTTCCGCCACGCGCCTTTGTACTTTGCTTTTGTCCAGCACACATACACACAAAATTGTTGTTCATCAGATAAAAGAGCCAATTACAGACTTCTATGTGTGTAATATAAGTGTCATATAATAATATGACACTAAATAAGTATAATAATAATAAATATTAATATAATAATAATAATAAAAATAATAATATGACACTAAAACTAAATAAGTGTCAGGAACACATAGTTATTTAAAACAACTCCAAAATCAGACATTTCTTGAAGGCTCTTCCAAAACCATTAAGACGTGGCTATCGAAGATAAAAACGCCGGAAAATATTTGCAGAGTATATATTAGATCATTTGGAGGTTGCTTTATTTATGACGTATATCTTTAAGGTGATCGGCCCTTTATTTACGTTGTCAAATATTCAGTCAGTAATTAAATATATTTTTTTTATTTTCATCTATAAATTTGACTGTAGACGTTCATATAACCGCATTGTGACAGACACGGAAGGCCGATACTCGAAAATACGTCAGCTCTTGGGTCTTCGGAAATGGGCTTTTTTGTTCGTTGTTTGGCAGTGTAAAACACCGTGTTGCGGGGTATTCCCAAAAGGACTGCGTGCTCACATACTAGATCTGAAGGCAAATGCACGAAATGTGCAGAAAGATAATAAATGCTATTCTTCTAAAAATTTCTATACAGAACGCCTTACTGCAAAACGATATACATAGAGATGATGCATGCAATGATATTCCTAATTACACATAAATAGCCCGGAGGTCAAACCATATATTTCTAATCTAAATCACATTTGGACATTTGGCTTGTACGAGCTCGGACCTTCACAAAATACTGTCTCGGGAGGCTAATGTTATATTCGGTACTACCTGCACTTGTTTTGGGCCCTCACTTTACAACTCTGCTTTATCAGTCATGCGCGCTCTAACATCTTATTCGGCTGCCGCAGACCATCGCGAGACTGTTGTATATACTGCACAACTTTACAATTTTGACATACCATTTTTGCTTTTTCTGAGAACGTCGCATTTACACCAGAAAACTTAACTGTTTAACATGGTTTGAACGTGACGTGATCGCTCAATATACTAGTGGTCATTGTGATTTGTTCTTCCTGAAAAAATCAAATCCGGTGGTGCAGAATACACACTGCAGAAGGCTTGCACTCAGTGCAAGCAATGTATTCGAGAGACACGAATTATTCTTGCTTGATGCAGCGTGGTGAGGAACGGCGCGAGTGTCTGGCACAACGATAACGCGCTTTCTGGCAAGAGTGTTTTCGCAAACCAGGTAGTTTCCGGGACCACGCTTTCTGATCTCTGCCGAAGATGCAAAGCAGAGGCATCTTTAGAACAACAGTATGTTTTTAAAACTACCCCTCCCCCCCCCCCCTTTTTTTTTGTCTTGATGCTTTTTTAGAGAATACCTTTATTCCTGAGAGACACCCTCCTCCATTTGGGGGTGTTATTTCGACAGTTATATTTGTGTCAATTGTGAACAGTAATACTGCAACTATTTTATTTTGCACCGAACAACTGTTATGTTAGAAAAAAATAAGAGGGCGGTCAAAGCTTGGGGAATAACTTTATAACGACACTCCTGCGAGAATTAAAGCGGCTGTCAGTGTTCGGCTGTCCCCTTAAAGCCACTAGGATAATTCATTTCAGGTACTCCTTCCGTACACTCGTAGTTTTATTTATCGTCGGATTAATAAGTCACTTTTAGTCCTTTTAAAGTTTCTATTCTCGGGGACAATTTTCCGAGAAAGTTTTGCAACAACCAAAACATGCCTGGGTGCCTCAATGATGTACTTGTACATGTAAAATGGGTAGTGCAACAACTTTTGAACTTTCAGTAAATACCGCTAAGAGCTAATCCCTGACGTTGATAACGTTCAAAAACATCCATTAGTTTTCCTCTCCGCTCAATGCCGGACGCAGGAAAGATAAGGAAAGAAACAGCTAAGCGCGAAACATATGTACGACGAAACCGTCCGATCTGACGTGCGGACTGCCGGAATGACCTTGGGGAGAGGGTTTCGTAGCACCGGAGCGTTGAAAACCTCGCTCCGACCGTCGTATCGCCTGATCGGACGTCGGATCGGACGGTTTCGTCGTACATGTGTTTCGCACTTTACCCTCCAATCACTATCAGACAAGCGCCACGTGATCTGACGCTAATTATATACCGTCAGAGTTAATCATAGTCATGCGCTGGGGTTGGAAAAGAATAAAGCATTGGTTGAGCTTCAGACATTGTTAGAGTTCGGCTATTCTCATCTTTGATTGAACACGAGCCATTACCCCAATGTTTGGCGATGCTGATTGTCATGAACCCGAGTACTCGACTCGCGCTCATGACAATTGAGTACGTCACGGTGTCATGTGACTCGCGGTGAGAAGTCGTGATGTCATATGACGTCACGGTGTCAACAATGCTAGTAAATCTTGTGACGTTCTCAATATACCGATCTCACCAAGCGTTCGGCACACGCGTGAAGCTGCCATAACTTTAATTCAGAGGTTGCATGCGGCCACACCCGAGAGAGCTCGTGACACCTCGTGTTCTGCACGCGCAGAGCTCCTGCGAGTTTGCCGTTCGTGCAGAAAGACTAAAGTTCCCTCGATGCATTGCGACAGCGCTGGCGTAGCCAAACTGGCTGATGAGATCAGCCTATTTAAGTCGACTTGACGCAGAAAGTCACGTGACTTTGTCGCGGGGCCACGTGACGTGACATTACTTGACAGCAAGTCTTGAGCACCATGATGTCGCGTGACCACGTGACACATGATTTATCATAGTGCCAATACAAAGGCACCACAAAAACCCAGAATTTTTCAAACATTGCAATTTGGTATATGACAATCTGATCACTACACCGAAATAAAGCTGCCAATTTTTATTTCTCAAACATGCATTATTGACAAAAAAAAATACCGTGAACCGTTTTGAACCGGTTACCGTTATATATTTTTCCGGTTCAGTTCCGGTTCAGTTCCAAGATGGCGGCGAAGATTTCGGTTCGGTTCAGTTCCGGTTCGGCTAAAAATAACGGTTCGGTTCCGGTTTTCGGTTCGGTTCGGTTCCGGTTCGACACTCTGGTGCCGACGTTGACGACGTTATCGAAATCCCGAAAACTGCGTCCAAGAGAGGCAGGTTTTGCTGCCGGGTGCCTGGGTGCCTTCTGTGCTGAGTTCGGTTCTGTTTTCCGATGCCGAGTGCCAATCGGCAATCGACGTGGTTCTGTATTTCTGCGTGTGAGCAACATAGCAGCAACATCGCGATGGCAGTGCGTTGTGAGCAGAAGACTGGAATTATCGCCGATGTGACCATGTGTTCGCGTATCAGTGGTGTAACAACAAGATGAGATGGCGTAAACTGTCGGGCAGAGAGGAGCAGCTTGAATACGAGGAGTGGCAAAGGGAAAAGAAACATCAACACGACTAGCGGCGGCGTGCTGCGACCGGCGGCGATATTTCGTATAGTGCATTGGCCAATCGTTGCAGGTGATACCAGAGCGTTACAGCGTTGATTGGAGCCCAACTTTTTTTTTTGTTGATCAATCCTGATCAAATTAAAGCGCTATCAATGTGTAGCAGACGGGAGGCGATTTAAGGACTATACGTTCTTAGTTCCACTCCTATCTTACGCGCATCTGTAGTTCGTGACCTTGATGTTTATTTTGATACTAATCTTTCTTTTTCTTAACCATAGTTACACAGACAGGCTCAACCGCAGTTAAGTCTGACCGAGGGCAGACTTAACTGCGGTTAAGGATGCCCATGCAACTAGGGCATAGTCGGGAGTAACTGCTAACCACACTTAAGCGTAATTGAGTTTTACGATCGATGCCCGTCTGACACCTCTTACGAAACAGTTAAGTCTCGACCTTAGTAACACTTAGCTAATTAGCTGCGGTTAAGGATGCCCATGTAACTCTGGTATATAGCATCGCTCGAATTGTTGGTTCAACTGTAAGATTGCTGGGTATAATTTGTCCTTCGACTTGCCGGAATATTTGAATGCATGTGTGTTATTCGTTTATTTGAAGCCCGATTCGTTGCCGCCTTGAGTTACCAAGCGTCGTGGAATTCTCTGACAGCAATTGATCCGTTGCAAATTGAAGAAGTAAAAAAGTATACGGATTGCTTACAATCGATATTTTGGCAGTGGTGTTTTAATGTTTATGCCTACATACTCTCAGCTTACAAACGTTATCAAGTCGCAGAGTTGCGCGAGATATTTTAATGTATCATAGCACGCGGTGGTTAAATGGCTAAATAAATAGTATGGCTAAATAGATAGCAGTCTTCTGTAAGCTGACACGTGCGTATAATTTTCAGCAAGCACTCTTGTTTACTTTATTGTGGTTCTCAGGAGAAAGTGTGCCCGTTCACATACGTGCAAGTGTCTTTCAATGCCATTTCCCCCAATACGTCTTTAGATGCATTTAAAAAACTACGTTCTTTTAAACGCGAACTTGAAACTTTGGTTTACTCATCGTATCTACATTGTCTTTCTATCTATGTCAAGAACCCACATGCACAAATCACATTAATGTAGCTTTCGCGGCTTCTTAAAACAAACAAACAAACAAATATGTTAAGTTGAAACGAATGCACCTGCATGTGTGATGACGTTCTATGGAGGTAGAGGAGGCTTTTCTCAGGCTCTGCATATATTCTAGATGGTGTTGGTACGGTCCGTAAATCCGTAGCCTTACAATCTACGAGCACACTACAGTCCTCAGTAAAGAAAAAGACGACTCGTTGCACGATTCCTGCAAGTCACTCTTTTTTATTGTAGAGACAAAGCCACGGGCAAAATAGGTGACTCTCCTTGTGACCTTCAAGTATCGCGTATGGCACGACGAGTTCACGGAACGCGAACAATTTTCACTGCGCGTTCGGCGGACAGTCCGCCTGCCATCAGGATTGGCAAATCAAAGATTTTCCAGCTGTTTTCTTTTTTTATTTCACGCAGGGTAATTGGTGGTTGCTAGCTACTATAATAAATACAATAAATATCTGGGACCGGGCGACATCGCGCGTGTACATACACTGTCATACTTTTCTTGTCGTTGTTTTATAAATCGAGGCGAGCAATCTTGATACTTCTTGCCTCCGACGCGCCCGGGGACGTCAGACCGCCAAGCTATGATTGGATTGACTAATGGGTGGGCGCAGAGCCGTGATGCTTTTACTTTTACCCTCTGTCTCCCCTCCAGTTAAAGCGAACAAGAGCGTCGTCAGCTTCTCACTCAGTCTGAGCTTTCAAACGCCGGACGGTGGCGCTCGGTGTTCAACCGCGTTCGAACAACGAGTAGACACAATAGCACCCTAGCCCATGTCTCTATTCACTACATGTCCTTCAAATCAGGGCTTGGCGCTCTGATGTCCCGGCGTGCTCTCACCTCTCCCTCTCTCCCTTGTTTCTCTCCCTATATATTTCTGATTTTGAACAGCAGCCCAGTCCCAGTTAAGTAGCAGAATAAATAGAAAGTGCAAGCGGAAACGACGAGCCAACAGCCATGTGCGCGCACGTAGCCGCACTGCAAAGGCTGTAGCCACGTTCCGGAGACTAGAGTCGGTCACTCATCCGTAACGGCGGGAAGCCATTTTTTGGTCCAATATACCTTTGATCTCTATGGACGCTACGTCCTTCATGGCGCACCATTGTGTCGAGAAAGCTGCGAAGCAGACATTTTGCCACCACCGAAGTCTAGTGCGATCGGATATTCTTGTCTATGGGTGAACCCCGGAGTGTACATTCCAAACTGGGTCGTTTTGTCTGACCTGAAGTTGCAAAGCTAATTTATAAATAAACACATCTCCCCCCACCCTGAAACGAAAAGCGTTGTAAGATATATTAAATTGCACATCTGATAGTCTATTTGAGTAATTTGGAAAGCCTTAGCCTAAAAAAGACATCAATATTTTTTTATGTACGATTTTGGTGTGCACATAAAATAAAACGCTCGCACGGAGGGAGAATTCAAGCAGTAAAATCGCACAATAACGCTCTGCAGGTGCTCTCACTTTTGAGGGCACTTTAATTTCGCTTTCTTGTACTACCTAGCGAAGCTATATGTCAGTGGCCTATCCCCATGGTTCTATCTAGACTTGTATGCTTCCGCATAACCTCTTTTCGCACAATAAGGCGGGCATAGAAACGACTGGGCACACTAGCGGCCTTCGCACCAAGATACTTCACACCGAGGTACTTATGTTACGTAACTGTTCAATGACAATGTTGGGAGCCAACATTTTACACTTTGTCAAGGAAATCTAATGCGATTCTTTGAACACCCGGAGTCGACGCATAGGTCAGCTTGGTTGTAGAACTGCTCATAGACGCTGCTTCCCCTCATAGTAACCCCTCCTCTTTCACTGATCCACCTCCCATCGTTCGAAGCGCCACGGTTTTGGAGACGGCTGTTTATAGTAATTGCAGTGTACTCTATAAAAAAACACAGGTTTTGAAGCACAGATTCTAGATGGCTGTTGGCCGTAGCCTCTCCAAAGAATACCGTTTTTGAATCACAGCATCTAGATGGCGCTTTGGGCGACGGGTGGTGGCCCTTGGGGGTGAGAGACGGTTCGCTTGTTCGTAGGAGCTGCACAACATAGTTGACACAGTAATGTTGCCTAGAGCTGGCTTCACTGACAGCCTGTTATCGGCGCCTGCACTACATTGACAAAAACCTATTTTGGTACTGGCAAGATGACTGCTCGCTGGCTTTACTTCAGCAGCGCCGTGAGGACAGTCAAGAGGATGAGATCGAAACCAGGGGGTGCGTTACACGCGTACGAGGCTGGGTGCTCTAAGTGGCAGCGCCCTCTGCGAAGATGGGGGCGAACTGTCGTGCTGTGTCGTCGTCGTGTCCGAGGGTTCGAGGTGGAAGGGTTCTTGCGGGGGCTCCTCTTGGTGCAGCAGGTAGCGCTCGAGCCGCGGGGGTAACCGCAGCTGGCGGATGGCGTCCGGTCCAGCGTGGCGCAGAATCACGGCGCGGCACCTGTGACGACGAATCAGAATCGTTGTAATGCCGTCGCCTCCAGCTTGATAGATGTCAACAATGACAAGAACAGTGAGTTCCGGAATGCACACTATGAGAGTTTGCACTTTCAAAGGAACACTGACAGGGTATTTATGTTCCTCAAGGTTTTTATTTGTACATGACAGATGAGAGTCCATCTACCCAGAACACAATTTGCGTCTCGAAATACGTTTTCTTTGCGCCCGAAAACCGCCGATCGTGAACTGGCCGTTTTGAGTCGCGCTCACTCTCTTCTCCGTGGTCACGTGCCGTTTTTTATGGTTTAGACAGAACCACCAAAGCTAATCAAAGTCATGGGTTATCGAAGGCACAACCTCAATAATAAAAATAGATTGAAAATATGACACACATTTTTTGTGGCCTCTAAAAAGTTGCAAATACGTATAATAATAACAATAAAAAAAAAAACAGCAGCACAGTTACAGCTTTTTTTGGTAAGTTTCTCCTCCTCTATATTTCTTCTTGCTCTCCAGTCCAGTTTCAATTTTGGTTTTCAGCAGTTGCGTTTTTTGGACTTCATTAAAAATATACGTGACGCTGTGGCAAAACTGCTGTGTGTTCTATCCTGTCCTTTCTTTCTTTCTGTTCTAGTTCATTTCTAAAGTTAAAGCTGATGTATTTACAAGCTGTAGCAAAATATTAATTGGGTAGTCTCTTGACACCATAACTTATCGCCTGGGAAAAAGAAAAGTGTCCCTTTAAAGGTGTAAAAACAATGTCCCGAAGACTTACACCCGTGGTTACATGCACCTTTGTAGCCTAATATTTTGAGTAATATGAGCTTTATCGTATAATAGGGTGCTATACAGCATAAAACACCCTTCATTTTTAAAGGATAGAGAAAGGGCGGAGGACAAGGTGCTACGATGAAGTGAGAACACCCTTCAATCTTCAATATTCTGTTCCTTTTGTTCTCACTCGCAGTCAAGTTGATACCGTCTACTTCGACATGTCCAAAGCTTTTGACAGAGGAAATCATAAATTACTTTTGCATAAGCTCTCTCTGTATGGTGTTTCTCCCGTACTTACCGAGTGGTTTCAGTCTTACCTTACTGATCGTAAAAGCAGTGTGCGAATTGGTGACAGTTTTTCGGACACGTTTGCTCCTTCGTCCGGTGTCCCACAGGGGCTAACCTGGGGCCACTTTTGTTTCTTATATTCATTAATGATGTATTGTGCGTAAAGAACTCGCAGTTGTTGCTATTTGCAGATGATCTGAAGTTATCTTTGAATGTACGATCAGTCGCTGACTGTGAACTTCTCCAGGACGATGTGTCACGAGTGCAGGAATGGTGTTCGTCAAACTTTTTGTTGATTAATCCCGATAAAACGAAAGTGCTATCAATGTGTAGAAGACGGGAGGCGATTTCTAACGACTATTTTCTTGATTCCATTGTTATATTACGTGTGTCAGTGGTTCGTGACCTCGGTGTTTATTTCGACAGTCATCTCTCTTTTTCTCATCATGTCTCTCAGATTGTGGGTTAAACTATAAGGTTGCTGGGCATGATCTCGCGATTAACCCGAGAGTTTTCAAACCCAATATGTATTATTCGATTATTTTCTAGCCTTATTCGTTCGCGGCTTGAGTTTGCAAGTGTTGTGTGGAATTTTATTACAATGACGGATGCTTTACAGATTGAAAATGTTCAGAAGAGGTTTATTAGAATTGTCTACGACCGATACTTTCAACGTAGGTGCTACTACGACTATGCCTACATACTCGGGAATCTCGGCTTACAAAAGTTATCAAGTCGAAGAACTGCGAGAGATTTGCTACTGATGCACAAGATAATTCATGGCCAGATAGATAGCAGCTTGGTATGTTCTTTTAATTTTCATGTTCCGGTACGTTTCAGCCGACACGCATGCTTGTTTTATCCTGATTCACAGGAGAAGCTCTGTCCGACCACCCGTATGCAGCTCTGTTTTATTGACATTTCATCGAAATCTTCTTTAGATGCTTTTACAAATTTCATCTCTTTTAAACGTGAACTTGAAATTTCACTCTACGATTCATAGTCATGTAGAATTCCCGCATGTGTTTTGTTCACTGTACGCATGTGCCTCATACCAAGACTGACTTCAGTCGTTCTGAGGCACACGGTATAATAAGATATTATTATTATTATTATTATCTTGAAAGGTATTTGCTGTACTGGGAGGTACCCAATACAAGTAATCAAATTACTTGTGATCAATTACTTCTTGAAGATTTTGTAATCATTTAAAATCATTCACGAGGAAGTAAATGCAACAGTAATCTGATTACTTCTGCAAGTACTAAATTACTTGTAATGCCGTTACTATTTACTCCACTTCTTTTTAATGGCGCCCATTCTTTCTGCAAGTTTTCTACCAAGGCATCGTCGAACCAAGTCTCCGGGAGGAGGATGGTCTACAAAGATTCCTAAATTAAGAAGATAGAAGTTTATAATTCGGTGATTCTAATAGACTAATGGACAGTATGAAAGACCCGTTTTAAAACCACCAGAAACATCTTTCGTTTGAAAAATTTGAGGCAATCAGAAAAGTTACGGTTACTTTATCGAGTAACGTATAATTCTTGACTAATCAAGATATCTAGTTCAATACTTTTTAACCGAGAGTAATTGTAATCCATTACTTCTTCCGAGTAAAGTGTACAAGACTGACTTGCACGCGCTTCAAAACAGCTTGTTTTTAGCGACTGTATCGGATTATTGCCTGCACCAAAGCTTTTTACTTGGGACTAAAGCAAGTGGGCAGGCGAGCCAGTTCAATACTGACGTGATAAACCAGGAGGGGTGGAAAATGGGGCGGACAACACTAAAGGTTCAAACACAGGTGCACCTGTGTTTCGAACTTTTGTTGTCCGTCACGTTTTAATGCGCTAGCGCATTAGAACGCTCGTTTTGACGATAACCCGTTGGTGTCACGTTGGTCAGTTGTCGCGTGCGACGCTTCCATTGGTCCGAAGCGCTAGCGCGCATCAACCTCTCTCTCTCTCCCCGGTGCTGACAAGCTGTCAGACACCGGCTGGCTTTCGTCAAAACGAGCCCTTTCCTTTTCGGCAAAGTCACGCGCACGGCTGGCGCGGAACCAAAGAGGAGGAGGTGCCGCGCAACACCCCTAGATAAAGCAGTAGTGCTGAATGAGATGGCTTAATCAAAGAAGGCCAACGCTAAGCACAGATTGGAATCGAGTGGCGCGTCAGCGCTCGGCTTCGAGTCAACTTTGAGCCGAACGCTGACGCAATCGTCGTGTCCAATATGTGCCAAGTGTTGGCCTTCTCTGATGACGCCATAACATTCAGCGGCACTATGGCTTTCTTATCTAGGAGGTGTTGCGCCGTGGTATGCTGGAGTGCGGGCGTGCTCAGTTGCCGCAATGCTGTCGCGGGTTGTTCTTCGCTCTGGGTTTTTGTAGTAGTGGTGTGTGGACTATGATGTCTGTGTGTAGTTAAAACGATGGATGCGGTTCACTCCATGAGTGATATTGATGCGGTTCCTTCTACGAGTGTATGAATGTGGTTCTTTCCACGAGTGATATGGATTACCGTATCCAAGGGCGTCGATGTACTCTGACAGGCAGAGTACAAAAAGGGTTGAAACAAATTTCAAAATGATCCATTGGTGGATTTTTATGGAAAGCGTTAGCATGGCCCTCAAAAACGCCACACACGTCCCTGTTTGGGAAATGCTAACACTGACCCCGTAACGAGGCCAAAAAGAGGCAGCAAAAATAGAGGTAAAAACGAGAAAGCCAAAAGAAAAAAGTGAAGGGGTCAGCGTGAGCGTTTCCCAAAGGGGACGTGTGGGTGGCGTTTCCAAGGGATATACTCACGCATTCCCTAAGAATCCACCAATGGATCTTCCTGTATTTCCCCCGCTCCTGGGTTACCATGTCACGTTTTAGTTACAGTACATACATTGACCATGGATATATGTATAATGATCTACGTGAAATGTTGACAACAACAAATCAACGCATACAAGTAACCATCGTAATGGCGGAGGCGGTTATCTGCAACTCAATGTCTAAATTCTCTTGTGTGCAATAAGGCAATGGAGTACTTAACAAGGCTGTGGTCCTATCTTGCGTGTTTTATTGCGATGTTATCTGCTCTTTCGGAGCACTTGAGACCAGAGGTGTCATTAATGAAATTACAGTAATTTAATCATTTTTTGTAGTTATGAACAATATAATTCACGACTTTTTAGTGTGTGTAATTTAGTGATGTAATAAATTACTCTAGGGCAATAATGATAATTAAATATGACATTATTTTATATATATATATATATATATATATATATATATATATATATATATATATATATATATATATTGTGGGAATACATAAAAAACCACGGACTATATTTTTTATACAAAAGCTTTAGAAAAACTGGTGAAGTACAAGAAAAAAATATGAAGACAAAAATTAGCATATGACTCATAAATGAACATCCCTTGAGGCTTGTGGAATAGAAAGGAGGATCACTAAAGCATACAACGCTATGCTAAGGATATGATGCCGTCACAGGGATTTAGAGCCCGATAGGAAAACGTTGTCAAAAAGCAGTTATGACGCCTAGCAGGACGAACAAGCTGAAGAATCTCTTGATAAAAGAAGATCTACAGTTCGAGAGGGGATTAGTTAAGTGCAGGATGAGAGGCTACAAAAAAGTTTTAGAACCTCTGAGCAAGCAGACATTAGTTAAATTGTGAAAGAAGGTTGGCTTCTTTTATTAACAACACAACTGGGCAACTGCTGGTTTTTTAATTATGTTTTTGTCAGATGTTTTATCTCGGAAAGCGGAAAACAAAGCAGGAAAGCACATATATTCCTCCAGTCGTAAACCAACGTATACAATGAAGATGCATACAAAATGTGCATTCTCTCAAGACGTGAGTGATTTAGAATCGTGGAATAATTTCGAAAGTTAACTGCTGCGGGTCAATGTGGCGATGCAGGCGAGTTGGTTCATGACTACAACTGGTAGCAGGCGCAAAAAAACACAACTCTCTTTCCTCACGATCAGATTCGCAGTGCTTGAGACCTGGTTTAGCAGGCTTAAAAGGGCGGATTATAAAGTATTTATAGTGTACACAGTCTGATCAGTAGCAAAAAAGTGTTAATTACTTGTTTTCGTGTAAGAAGATAAAAAAAGATTTCAAAGTAATGCCATTATTTAAAAAAAAATACTTTTAAATTGAAGTTCGTCGTTTTTGTGTTTTGGTTATTTGTAATTTAACGCAATTACGTTTTAGTCATATCAGGCAAAATAATTAGTATCCTAATTCAATTAAAAAAGTAATTTTGCCACACCTGTAACTGTATGTGTTATCTGCTGCTCTCACACGTGCGAAATATCAGCCTTAGAATGATGGTAAGAATGCCACCATCGAATCTTTAGGGTATTCATAAGCGTCTTAAAACAACTCTCTTCGAAAACGAAATCAAAATAAATGACTGGTATCGCTTTAGTGGCACGAAATATGATCACAGCCGAAATATTACGTCAAAGTGAAGCCGCGTACTCCACTAAAACCGATTTTAAAGATGCGACCAGCTGCTCTTTAGCGGGCGGCAAGCGGGTTAGCTTTTAGTCAAGGAACACTGGCGCAGCACCCCTGTGACGTCACGTCGCGGTGGAGCTGCGGTTGATTCGCACGTTGTACCGCGTACCGCAGCACCACGGTGACGTCACGTCGCGGCCGTACGGCTGATGATCAGTGTTGCCATCCCTCTAGCAGATAGTTTCGGTTTTGCCGTAGACGCCCGAAACCAAACTTTGAGCCGTGATATTTATAAAACTACACACAATATCGAAAAAAAAATTATACCTTGTAATTCAGGGACACTGCTTTAGCTGAAAACAGTCGTAATCCCAAATTCAAAAATATTGACCGGAGTTGCCCTTCAAGGCTGTTCCTTTCACAGCTTTTGCGTCTTAGCCCTAGCATAATCTGATTTACAACCTTTCAGGGTGTAAACATTTTTAATGCGTACAGCCTGCACCCGGTGTATGGGCCGGAGGAGCAATTTGTGACGGAATAAAAGTGTTTTGCTTTAAGGCTGGTTCTCACATTTGCGTTTTAAATGTGTGTGTCGTCATGTAATGACTTAAAGCAGTGGCGCCATCTATCGTGTATAGCCAGGAACACTTCGGGTTTGTGTTTATATGCGATTAGACATCCTTTACCGTGTGCTTCAAATAATACTGGTAAAGCGACTATTGCTCATATATAGCGCCTAGATTTTATTTCGCACATACTGCAAAACCTTCCGTTTAGTTATGCGTAGGTCGGAAGTGTTTTAAGGGTGCCCGATAGAGGAAGCAAGTGTGCTAAGCGGATGCAACGCACCGCAGCCCACTCCAAACCAAGTGTACAGACCAGCCATTAGACAGTTCGTACTAGGTGCTCACTTCGTCCATGTTCTGCTCCTGTTAAAAATGCTAAGTGCGTCAGTCCTCGGACAGATGGCATTCCATGGAAACGGTTCGAATGTAAATTCATACTCTTTTCTTACATAGTTTGCTGCTTTTATATTTCGTATAATTCATAAAGAAACCAAAATGAGCTTGAACGCTCTGCGTAGCTCCTCTCTTCGCAAGAACACGCGTTTAGTATTCCCATTTTTGTTCGCTGGGGGCTAGGATTTCGGACACTGGTCTATACAGCGATCCAAAGAAATTTACGAATGCCTTCCTCATGCTTGAGTAATGCGCACATCACATGCTTGACTCCTTCGCGGTCAATATCAAAACCCGACCGACAGAACCGGTACTCTCTATCGTGAGCACATTCTTGTAGTGATATTTTTAATCGCATTTTTAAAACGTTTTAATCACCAATTAAAGACAGAGGCCCTTGGATTGCAGTTTGTTTCAGGATTTTAAATATGGACGACGTGGGAGTTGGGTCGTTCCTGGCGGGCTATGTGCATGCTCTCCTGCTTTTTTTGTTGGTTGTTTGCACAACCGTGTAATGTCCATTCACGTTGTCATTTTTGTTTTCTAGTAATCACTGCTTCTTCGGAACATAGAATCCCCGAAACGTTCAGCGCCTACGTGAGGAAACGTTTTTTACACAAGCACGCGACTTTTAGCTGTTTAATGCACAAACCCCTGGAGGTAGTCGCTAGGAAGCACGTATTCATCCTATTCCATGCAACCCCGTGGGAGCGCGAGGAAGAAAGGTAAAGGATGTAAAAGGAAGTTTTAACTGCCCCTCTCCCAATTTTATTCAATCTCTATGGTCCATAGCTTTCACTGTTACAAAAACACAACCTCTCCTTTCTCTTAAAGCACAAATAGTATGGACAAAACTGGAAACCAATACAGAAGCTTTTGTCGTGACCCGAAAGTACAATTACATGTCGTCCTGAACCTTGACGAAACAAGCGGTAAGGGCATTTTTGTGAATGATCCGAGATTTGAAAGATAACTGTCATTCTCATTTTCCCGGGACCATTGACCCTGTGCGCCGATCAAACTTAATTGTAAAATACCGTCTTTACCAAAATTTTACCGGTAGTTGTTTTTCGGATTTTTTTCCGAAAGCACGAAACCCTACTTATAACTTTTGAATAAAAATACGGATAGCTCCGAATCTTCGGCTTTCGTTCCGGACCTCTAGCGCTCCATTTGTAATTAATTTTTGCGGAAAGCAAAAAACAAAAACAAACAACCAATGTAATTAAATTTTAAATTTTTTTTGGGTGTAAATTCTACTTTTACACTTATAAAATACATTTTTATTCGATCCACGACTCCAAAAAAACGTCTGTCAGTTGGAGAGGCAATAAAACGAGAGGTTTTTGTTTACCATATTGGTCTGTAGTAGAGCCACTAATTAAACTACAATTTTAGAGTAGCAATACTTTGGCCATCTTGGTGCTTAAAACGTTGTTGGCAGTCGTGTGAAGTTTTATTCGAAATTGCAGGAAACGGTTTTGCGTACTCCAGACAGTGTTGGGTAAAGTACATCTAAAATGTACTTCAAGTAAAGTACAAAGTAAATGAGACGGGATGTACTTGAAGTAAAGTAGTAAGTACACTAGGTGCAATGTACTTGAAGTAAAGTACTATAAATACAATGTACTTTCAAAGTAAAGTACAAGTATTTTAACAGAATCTTTCATGATGCCCTTTCATTCCCCTATACAGTGATTTTTTAACTGGTATGCATTGCCCAGGGGTAATCAGGGTGCATGACCTATTTTCAAAAACAGCGGCGAATATTTGATAAAGTCAAGTGGCCACAGAGTAGATATTTTCAGGAATGGAGCCAAATTCAGATGTCCCTCTTCTGAATTTGGCACAGCTTGCACTGGATTGTTGCACCCAAAAAGGTTAAATGTACTAGGAGAAAGCATGACGTCAGCCCCATAGCTACCGCAAGCAATCCTCTCATAGAGGAGTGTCCTCTCCTTAATGAAAAAAAGAACAGTGAGTGCGCAAGCGAGCTGTTGATAATTAATCATAATGTGACACCTGTGATTGGGGTGCAAAAAAATTAAGGAACTTTCAAGTCGAAGGAAAAGACAAACGAGATGTGTCTCAAAACATTGGGACGTTCTCCTCTGTTGTCTTTTTCTTCGAATTGAAAGTTGAATTTTTCCGCACCACAGTCTCAGGTGCTACACATTATGATTAATTTTTCTCTCCTAATATTTTAAACCTCCTCGCTTGCGCTGACCAACCGAGAAGTAGCGAGAGTTCAAAAAGCTACAAGAAAGCCGCCCCCAGAACAAACGGAGTGATGCGTCGTCTGCTCATGTTACTGGTGAGAGTAGAATATCGCTCCCAGTATTTCTTCGGAGTTGACAAAGCATAATTTCGTGATACAAATTTAACAAAATCAAATTTGGGGAATGTACTTTGAAGTCGGGAATTGTACTTTCCTCAAAAAGTACCAGAAAAAATACTTTAAGTAAAGTACAAGTACATACTCAGAGAATGTACTTCAAGTAAAGTACAATTTTCCTAAACCTACTTGAAGTAGTACTTTAAGTACAATGTACTTGAAGTACTTCCCAACACTAACTCCAGACATGGTAAAACAGTCCGCGATAGAGTAAAACGGTAGCGCCGGATCTTCCCGATACCGTTCTATGTATATATAACTCCGTGAGCCACATTTACTTATTTATTACTGGAATTGCCGGCCGCTTATACAGAGGTCAATTCGCAACTATAGGCCCCCAGTGTGGCGCGACAAAAAACAAACAAGGAAATAAGTTAAAGGAAAATAAAAACATTCACCACACAAAAATACAGGTAAATCAGGCTGGCACAGCAATCGCAATACAATGTACAAAGGAAAACAATGACAGCCTATGAGTGCTGTGTAGTAAGGTTAATCGTGGATGTTCGTCGAATGTGGATGCACTGATGCAATTTCTTCCACCACATGTCTCAGTCCTAACGATCACCAATTGACCCTTTTCAAAAGTTCGTCGAGCAACATTGGCGGTCGCCATTGCTTGGACACGAAGCGCGTGATTGGATGCGAGTCCTCACCAAACGCTGACGTCACCTTCGTGCCCAATACATGCTCAGAGTACGTGACCAAGCAATGGCCCACAGGCATTAAAGTTGACTTTTGAAAAAGGGTCTATTGTGCCCGCTCTGTACTGAGCAGACACATGATATTGCCTAAAGAAAAAAAAGAAAAAAACAACAACTTTAGGCGTTGTTTAGTTGAGAACGGGGTGACTCTCACCTGTCCTGGAGTCCCGCAAAGTCCCTCCTGGCGTTGGCCAGGCTCATCTCCGTCTTGGCGGCCGTGGAGCAGGCGGCCGGGTACAGGGGCTCCCCGACCAGGTGCAGGTCCCTGAAGGCGACGCCGAGGCACCTCCCGTCCTTGTAGTAGGTGAGCGTGCCCCGCCGACCGTCGAACAGCATCCCGACCACGGTGGCCTGGTTCTCGCGGAAGGGCCTGGTAAAGGCGCGCCACCTTCCGGCGTGCCAAACGAGTCCCTTGTGGGACAGTCCCCAGCCGTGCTGGTCTTGTCCCAACAGGTCGACGAAGGCGTCCGCGTGCAGGCGGGCCCTGGCCGTGCACAGGCCCCACATCATGCTCGTCCCGAAGACCCTCTGGGACACCCGGACTTCCCAGTAGGCCCGTCGACCTCGGGGCAGCGGTCGCACGCCGCGGACCCCCGCGGTACCGCTGCTCCACTGAGGGTGGAACTGGGCCCGACGGGGCCCGAGGAGAGACACCTCCGAAGACTTGTGCTTGGAGTTCCAGACCCAGGACTCGTCTTCGACACCCCAGGACCAGGGGGCCGCCGCGGCGTCATCCCCGGAACTGCCACCACCGCCGCTGCCGCCGCCGCCGCCACCGTCCGCGTCCATCGAAGCCCTGCGGACGGCGCGCGGTGGGGATCGGCCACGGTCTACCGCCTGAGCTCTTCTCCAGATGGCATGTCGGCGAAGAGCGGACGCGCGTCCCAACGCGTCCCGCTAGGAAACCCGCTATGCGTCAGCTGCAAAACCGTTACTCGTCCCCCCACCCTCCCCCCTCCCCACTTACCCGTTCTTTTCTCCCGTGGTCGGTCGGTCCCCCCACCCCATGTCCCCCTCCCCGAATCATTACGTAGCCCGCGTGCGGTACCGACGATTCCCGTAGGGCTTCCCCGCAGCAGCTGGGGAGGGGACGACAGATGCAAGCTCGCGGTCCTCGCGGAGCCAACGGCCGCAATCGCGGAGGGGGGACCGCGGCCGAGATGCGGTGGTCGACCGGTCTGCAGCTGCTTTCCTCTCGCTGGGGTCGTTGGGGAGACGCATACGGGCCCTATGGCTTTGCTTTGTGGCGGCGGCACGCGCGGAGGGCAGTGTCGTATAGTAAGCACCGCTGTTGGCGTTTCGGTCCTCACCTTGTCGTTGCTGATGGCCGGGCTTCGTCGTCGAACCGGCGGCGCTGTGTTTACGCAGTAACGGTCATTGGAGAAAAGATGGCTACCGCACACGCAGGGTGTGTGTTGCGTCGCGTGCGCCGCCGGCGGTGATACTGGTGGCTGCTTTTACGGATCGATACCGGCTCGTGGCGTATGCTGGGATGGCTTTGGTTCGAGCGATGTTTTTGTTTTAGGCAGACCCCTTGGGATTTTTGAAAATGGCGCGACTTTAGGGTGTCCAGTTGATTGCGTTCCGATAGTTCTTAATATAAAACGCCATGACTTTTTTTTTTTTTTTTTTTTGATAGCAGCTTTTGGGGTTTTAAAAGTAGAGGATCACAAGGATTGATGAGGTGTGGAGCAGAATGAGCTGCACTTACGGCACGAATAAAACGATGTTTATGTAAGTAAAAACACTATAGTTGGTGACAGGTTAAGTCTTTAAGGGAAGCTCCTCCCACCCCTTTCCAGTTTCGCAGAGCGAACGCTTGAGAGTAGGCGAACTTCTCTACAGCGTTCTCTAGACTCTTAACCTGTCGCAGACTATAGGTAGAAAATTACAATAAAAAATAAAATGCACGGTTACACGTATGAAGAAACGTGTCAAAATGCAGAAATGATAAAAATGTGCGTTATGACACGGGTATTAAAAAGCGCAATAAGCACGGTCAAAGGAAAGACACAGACCACACGGCCGAGCGTGTTGGTTGAGTATTGCCTTCGTTCATATGTCTTATTTTTTTATTTGCTTTTTAATACCTGTTTTATTATGAATGACGTGGCCTTATCGAATAATTTATGTTTAATAAAATTATAGACCGATTTTCTTTGTGATGCGTGTTCGGAATTCATTAAAACGAAATGGCAATGCGTGACACCACAGTGTACCTTCCGCTTAACATGACATTGGTGCTTTTTGCATTTTAATCAAGACATGTACAAGTTACTTAAGAAAGTAGTTCAGTTGCTGAGTATCAGCGGGAAAAGTAATTTCAGTAGAGTAGAAATGGCACTATTTCCATAGTAATTGGGTAAGTTACTACCTACTAGTTATAAAAATCGAGTTGCTATCGAAGGTACTGTTTATATTTTTATGATAGCAAAGAAGGGCATCAGTTTCGATTTGCAGCAAAATTTCCGTTCGCCTTATTGGAAAGCAATCACTCCTTGAGTTGGGTTTTTACCTGTAGTGGCTAAAAGCAGTAATTGACTCCTAAAGGTATTGTCTGACAAATTGCTCTTTTCTGTCCATAAATGTTCACCGAAATAAAAAAAAAATACTGTTTTATTTGACACTGCGGCGGGAGCTACGCCCTCACCGACCTGTCAACCGCCTTTTCATTTCAACTTCAATTTTCCCGCGCTTTCAGTTGCATTTCGCTTTCAAGGAAAGAGGAGAGCGAGGGAAAATTTCAGTAGTTTTGGCGTTGACCCTAAAGCCGTCTTCTCAACACTTGTTTTGAATTTAGGGATACTAAATAGAATGTCTAGAAGAATAGTTCCCGGATATTCAGAAAATGCAGTTAGTTCGGTAGTTAAAAACACCACCGGAAAGAGTACCTTCTGATTGGTGAGGATATGGCAGCCAAGTTCTGAGCATGATATGAATCCGTTTGTTTAATTATCTCCCAACACCAAAGGTGTCGGTGTTGTTTTTATTACGGCAGTTGAAAGTAAAAGTGATCGATTGGCGTTAGTATTGATTTAAAGAATCTGAAGGTAGCTCATACATTTAAAGTGTCATTGAAAACCTAAAATACACATGCCCAACCAGCTCGCTTCTTCCAAAATACAAATATATATATATTTTTTATTGCCAGATACGAGTAAAAATAATCCCTAGACACCACACTCAAACTTGACAAGATTGAAAACTTCGCGTATAAAGGCGAAACCCCTCCCCCCCCCCCCACACACACACTCACACACGCGCGCACACGCACACGCATATACACACACACACACATTTAAGAAACCATTATTTGATGTTCAAGAGCGAGTCAATGACGTAAATGGCCAACTGATGGCTCCTGCCGATTCCATGCTGCCACAAAACGGAAGTGTCGTAACACAATAGCGTGCGCACTTCTCGTTCCCTACAGTCATAAAGGCTTGTTCATACAATTTAAAAAAATCCAATTTTAATTGTTTCTCTTTATACAAGAAGAGAGGTAAGAGGAGAGAAAGCAGTATACGAACTGCTTGACAGTGTCCTCCTCCCCCACAGCAACTGCAGCAGCAACATTTTACTCACACAAAGAAAAAATAAGAAAAGAAAGTAACAAAAAATGTTTTGTGCGGGCAGTAGACAAATTGTTATAACTAGCTCGACGTGACAGGCAACGAGAAAATATTTTTGCGAGAAACACTTTTAATATCAATTCCTAGTGACAAAACAAAATTTAGTATCTTGGGGAGCTGATACTTAATCGTCCAACTTCCATAGTTCGTCCTGGTGCCATGCCTGTATACCTTCCAGGTATACAGGCATGGCGTGTGGAATACAAATGAAGTTTTAAGGGAAGAAAAAAAAGGGTGATGAAATTACTGTTCGGATTACTCAAAACAGTTTTGAATGTTATGGGAAGCTTGCAAACATGGAGAAAAAAAAGTTACTGGAGCAATACCTAATTTTTCGAATAATTGGTACCGTGTGGCTGTCATACCTTGCTTTGCCCAAAATGCCAAAATGTGAGTCACAGTTTTGTGCACGGTACTTAAAAAAGTAACATGACAATTACAATTACTCTTGGATAAAAAGTATTCAATTAAATTACTAGATTACTTGAGAAGAAAAGTAATTAACCGGTACTTGAAAAAGTAACCGTTACTCTTCCGATTACTTGAAATTTTCAAACCGAGATTGTTCTGCAAAAAACACCCGTTTAAAGCATTATACGGGTGTGTGTTTCTTTTAGCTGCATAAAATTTATGAGAAAAAGGAGAGTTGCAGTAGAGCACTTTTAACTTATGGATTAGCTTACCCGTCTTGGCGACCACTACAAACAAGGTTGTCTGTGCAATTAGGTGGCTAACTAACGAAGATATCTTAATAAACTTTTTAATTAATGACTTTGGAGGGAATATTGCATTTCCGTAATTGATGTCTTACCTCAGTGGCGTCGAAACGTATTTTGCAGTAAGGAGCGAAAAATTCCTACCATAAACATCATTGTCATTGTGATCACCATCGTCGTTTATTTAATCATTCCCACCGTTTTCGTCATCATCATCATGTTAGGAACCATATGGGAAATATAAAAGGGAGTATTATGCGGTGTTTTAAATACCACATACCAACATAAGCACTGCAAATTAATTCTACGGATCAGACAGAAAGATGGAAACTTCTGTCAGAAACAATTTAAAAGATGGTGGGAGAACTATAGGCGACTTTCAGGTGATTTTTAGTTGAGGTGTTCAACCTCAACCGTAGTTGTGTGCAATCATTTGTTTGACCCAGTTCCTTTCGCTCTCGGCCTGCAGCCGGCTGCTCAAGATCGGATCATTTGTATGTGAGTTGTATGTTTGTAAATCTGAAATTACAATCTATAACTGAGGCAGATTGACAACTTATTCAAATTTTCATGAATAAAAAGTCTTTAGAGACAAAGCTGTACTTGTAGGAAGACGTTAAAGTGACGAGAAATATAAAACGCCACACTGAAACATTCATGTGCATTTAATTGCAATATGAATTACAAATAAAAACAGTCCAGTTCTACACAAGGGTAAGAAAGCTGCAACTTAAAGCAATACATTTTACACAAACTACGAAGAGACAGTCCAAACAAATGAAGCATTGACATTTTCGAAAATATAAGCTATCTGCATTCTCTAGATAAGGTGGTACGTGCGCCAAATAGGCAGTCCTCAAAAAATCATCAAATCAAGGTGAAACAAGGTAGGAAATAGGAAGGATGGCAAGCATCACGACAACCTCTCACTCACTCGCACGTACTTCAGCTCTCCGAGGACCGACCTACTTTCGGAGCGACAACCATAAACAAATCTGAATTAAAAGTGCGGGACACTACTCACCAGGAGACAAAAATAGGCGCAAACAGATAGGCGTTCAACGTATACATATCTGCACGACATGTGATCCGCACGTACACTTCCAGACGCGAACCAGAAAAGAAGTACCAATCATACATGCAGTGACGTTAGAAATGACCGAAAGTTTTGCAGGCAATTTGTGAGATTTCTTACGTTTCAGTGTTACACTGTGCCGAACGTCGCTTTTCGTTCTGCTGTTTTTGCTACAGATTTCTGCATTACAGAGCTTAAACTCAGAGTGTCAGTTAAAGCGCCATGCACATTCAACAGGAGGAGGTGCGTCAATCTTTTCTGCGACATCGTACTTCGAAAACAGGTTTTGAAACGTCGCAGAGCACTGAACGATCGTTCGGGTGTCGCCGACGACGCGGGGACCGTGAGGACAAGAAGCATTAGTTGGAAAACTTCGCTAAAAATTGACTTCACGTTCGGAGCTTGACTTCCCAGCAATGCATGGCCATCTTGTGATGGTGTCGCATTTGTTACTGGCGATCGATGGCAGCATTAATAACTGTGCGGCTAGCCTGGAAACATTGGACTCCGATGAGTGGAGCCCCAGTTCCTTCTATAATACTGCGACAGAAGGCGCATTCTCTTTGGCAGCTTCAGTTACGATGCCCCAGTGATTTTCCTACCCCTCCCCCCTTGCTTTTCTGAAGGCACACCCTTAATTCGCAACCAACTCCTCTACTCTCAATGCCCCTTCCCCCGCCCCAAGCCCCTAAAATTTAGACCCCCCCCCCCCTCCCTCTAATTTCAATTCCTGGGGAGAGGTTTTCGATGCCCTCCAGACGAACAAGCTCGTCAAGCCCAAGCTGAATGAACCTTCTTTGGATCTCTGCCGTTAGTGCGTCGACCAGTTCAAGTAACTTTTTCCTTAGCGTCTCTTTGAAGTTCAGTGACGTTGGTGAAGTTGGACGACTTGCCGATTCCAGTCTCTTCGGTGGTAGTTCCTTTCTTGTCTCAGAGGGAAATTTGAGATCAAGTTTTTTCGCTTTGACTGATGCAAGAAGAAAAATGCCATCAAAAGCATCGACGTTCCGGAGGTTTCTCAGTGTCAGTTCGAGCACATCGGCCGACTTCCTTGCAACGGTGGCAGAGCATGTGGAGCTCCGAAACGCTCGTGCGAGCTTCGCATGGGCCGAAAACTTTGATTGCCGAGATTAATGAAAACATTGTCTCAAACCGCTCCATGACGTTTTAGGTATCCTTGTAATGCAGCCCGGCGGTCCTCTGGAATATAAGTTTTCTTTTAAGAATCTCTTCAAGAGTGTTTTGCACCCGACCGTAATTATCCAGAAACCGTGTCATGGAGTTCACGCGTACGGACCAACGGGTTTCCCACTTTGGACAGTCCTGAAAAATCGGTTTCTCAACGTATCACGCTGGGATTTACTACAGAGGTGCGGCTAGGTGGTGCACGCATAAAGTTATAATATCAACGGATGAGGTTACCTTGTTAAGAAAAGAAAGAAATTTTGGGCTACCTGCCGCGGCATTCGCCGACGACGTCATGACCGGGCAACGCCTAGTTAAATCTGCCGCCGATAGATGTCGGAAGCGTCGAGAGCGCCAGCGCCGAGCCAACACCTTCTAGAAACGAAAGCCTTCGTGCTTCGTCTTGTTACGTCAGTTACGTCACTTCTCCTAGGCCAAGCGAGGAGAACCAGCAGAGGGTTTTCCCCGCTGAGCATCTGCGACGATGGTGGCGAAGCACTCAGAATGGCCCAAGGAAAGAAGTATTTTGTTTTCTTTTTTGATGCTCCGTCATCTCCGTTGCGTTCGGTCTGAGCGTCAGAGGTGGAATTGTGTTATTGGTTGTACTTGTAGTGACTGGGTGATTCCACGAGAGAGCGAACTGAACTTTCTGTCTCGAAAAAGCGTTTTCACTACGAGAGAAGAAAAGAAACGCTTTAAGATTGCGGCGACGGCTTTGCTCCCACCGCGGACTGCAATAGTTGCCAAATTTGCGGTCCTGTGGAGGGCAGGCAAAGGAGCAGTACGCCAAAAATGTTTTGTGTTTCATATAACGCACCAAAGCTTAAGTCAACTGCACTCAAATATTATATGGTAATCGGCGTCAAAAGACTCTGAGTGAGCTACAAGCTGCGCGAAATACGTGCACAACGGCGATGTCTGTTGCTTCTCCCTACCGACTTCTTCAGAAGCAGGAAACACCCTGCCGAATGACCAACTGCATGCGTCACACAGATTTCGTAGTTAGGCATGAAAGGCCTAACTGCTTGCTCTACCTGTTCCGCCTCAGCCAATTTAGTTTCTTGCAACGCCAAGAAATCGGGTTGTTCTTTCAACAATAATCGCTGTATTTGGTACTGCTTTTTCCTACTGCATAAACCACGAACATTCAGCGTTGCAACTGTAATGACTGATTGGGACTTACAAATCATGCGCTGTGCTTCGGTGCAGACACTGAAAACCTAAGCAGTCAGGGTCGAAGTTGTCTTGGTGTAGCAAACTTAAACACCAGGAAACCAGGCAAAGAACGCCTTACTTGCTTTCCCTGCGCCGTCGTTCCTCTTTAGGCTCGTTGGGCGCGGGCTGGTAACGGCCCTTCTTCGTGCGTTCCATCCAGGGGTGTAGTTGGCGTGCTCCGTTTCCTGCTGTCGTATCGTCATCGAAGGCTCGCTTAGTCGACTCGCTGGTGTCGTCCATATCTGAAGGTCCGTCGGGGCTTGCGTCGTTCGATTCCTTGTCTGCTCCGGCATCAGAGGGCTTCACGTCGGCACCGCTGGGAGGTGCGCCTTCCGGTTGACCTCCGTTCTCTCTGGCTGCCTCCAAGGAACTGTTTCCCTCACTCTTGCGTTCTTTGGCAGGGGTTGAGGCTTCTGGCGCCAAGCCCTGGATAGTACGCTCCGCTTCCTCGGCATCCATGGCGTGGTCATTGGTTTCGGCTGTCCCGGCCCCGCTGGCCACCCTGGCGTAGGACCTGACACACTCGGTGCCTTCATGCCCGAAGCGAAAACACTCCGAGCACCTCGGCGCCCTGCATTCTCGTCGGATATGACCTGTGCGCTTACAGCGTAAGCACAAGGGCGCCCGTCCAGGGATCACAACAAGTACGTTACCACCTTGGATCCGAAGCTGGTGTGGCATGGTATCGGCCGTGCCGCCTTCGTTCAGTGTCATCCGCGCACACCTGGTCGTTGATTCGATCCCTTGGAAGCCTTCGACATTCCACTTCTCCCGGCTCACTTCCAGGACCTTGCCATACGGCTCCAACTCCTTACGCACAACGTCGTCCGGCACATCATACGGGATCCAGTGGAGACGAAGCCGTACCTCCGTGATGCTGGGATCCACGACGAGGCACCGAAGACCCTTCACCCGCAGTTCTTTGGCGTCCACGAGTCGTTTCTTTGCTTCTGCCGTTCGGAGGGTAGCCATCCAAACATGATTCATTTGGTACGCACCAAGTGCTGCGATGTCGCCCAGTACGCCGCACCTGGCCATCTCTTGTCGAAAATCCTGGATACGGTAGGGGCGTCCTTTCAAATCGCAATGCAGAAGCACCGATGTTTCACACGTAATTCCTGTAGGCATCTGAGGTAAGACAATTTTATAGTCATCGTTCGTCGATTCACCGGAGTGATTAGAACCGCGGCCAGCAAGGGCCGTTGTAGACGCTTCCACGGAGCTCATGTTTCGAACGTCTTGCACGTTCGGCACCAGCTATCGAGCTCCAGCTATGAAGGCAGTCATTCAACGCACTCTAAACAGTTGTTTATATCTTTACCATAGGACGCGCTTTACAGCGCTGTCACAGCTACCGGTGCGCGCGCGTTCCATGCACGAGGGCTCATTCCGCTCTCGTGAGGCTCACACGCGCCTCTAGCTCACCCTCTCCCGCGCTCGGGAGAGGGTGATCTAGCGGCCGTGCTCAGCCTCACGAGAGCGGAATGAGCCCTCGTGCATGGAACGCGCGCGCACCGGTAGCTGTGACAGCGCTGTAAAGCGCGTCCTATGGTAAAGATATAAACAACCGTTTAGAGTACCGTTGGTTGAGACTAGCTGAGACGCCAGAAAGTCTGGTCGGTACCATTTTGAGTGTTTGTGCGTATGGCGCGTGCTTTGCTCGCCTTCCTAAGTGACACAAACGCACGTGCTGGGCTGCGGAGATCGTGCGCAGGGCTGTGAAAGTGTCAACAAATTTAGAATCGCCTCAAGAGTGGGCTGGCGTATCTAGAGTGTGCCGGCCACCTGACGAACGCGCATAACTCCGCACCGTTTGATGCTATTCGCATTAACGTAGATAATCATTCCCAAAGGATGGGTTCTGCTGATTTTATTGTTTTAATTTATAGAGCGCACAGTAACTGCATGCAGTTGACTTAACCTTTGGTGCGTTATATGAAACAGAAAACATTTTTTTTTTGCGTACTACTCTTTTCCTGCCTTCCAGGGGACCGCAAAGTTGGCAACTGTTGCGGTCCGCGGCGAAGCTGGTCCGTTGCGCAATCTAAACCATTTTTTTTTAGCGGTGAAAATGCTTTTTTTGAGACACAAAGTTCAGTTCCGCTCTACCTTGTATATATATTAGGGATGTCGCGAACCAGCCTAGGTTCGATTTCGAAAGGTTTCGATATTTTCGAAGCGAACTGAGGTTCGCATTCGAAAAATTTCGATATTTTCGTACCGACCGAGGTTCGAAATCGAAAAATTCGCAACTTTCGATCACAGTGGAGTTTCGAATTCGAAAAGTTCGAAGCTTTCATGGTTTCTAAAGTTTCGGGTTCGAATATTTCGAATATTTTTTTACTTGAGGTTCGATAAATTCGAAGATTTCGAACTTTCCTAACTTAAAAATTCGACATATTCGAAAAATTCAAATTTCTTGGGATCTGAAGTTCGAAAAATTCGAAGATATCGAAATTCTTTGGATATAAAATTCGAAAAATTCGAACGCTTCGAATTTTTGTAGACATAAAATTCGAAAACTTCGAAGATTTCGAATTTTTTCTACATAAAGTTCGAAAAGTTCGAAGGTTTCGATTCTTCTTTAAAGCTAATATTGAAAAAAAAACTTCGAAGATTTTGAATCTTTTTTTATGTGCTGGAATGTTTGCCAGTGCACAGTGACATGTAACCATGGATCAGTAATTTTGACCGCCAGCCCGGGGGGGGGGGAGGGGGTCTTTAACGTGCATAGCGCAGCAGTGATCACACGAACGTACTGTTTTACGTTACTCATCCAGTTCGAAACGGCCAGGGGCGGGCAGGAGGTTGAGGCTCAAGAAAACCTTGAAGCGACCTGCCAAAGCTACCTCCCACCCCTTGCACGCTGGTAGTAATCCGATCGAACGCCGCCCGAGTGACGCTGGCATATAGTAGTGTTTGGTTTGTAATTGACCTGGAGGTTTATTTTCCGGGACGGAGGAAACGCCCCGCAAAAGCACCGAAGCCGACACAACTCGAGGTCGAGGAGCATTCTACAATACAAGTGGCGTCGGAAGAGGAAAAACGGGGGAGGTGGGGAGGTGCTCTAGCCCCCATTCCCCACTTCCAGATATTTCGGACTGTTAAAGAAAACAATACGGGGAAAGAGGGCGTGGTTGAGCTTATTTTAATCTGAAATTATTTATGTATATATATAGCTACTGTCGCTCTTCACTGCATAAAAGATCGCGTAGACGCCGTAGGTGGTCATTGTCGGAAACTCGTTGTCAGAAGGCACTACTTGTCAAATGCTTAGAGGTTCGGAAGTTCAAAGCTATCTCTTTTCGACCTAAATAACTGTGCCATTGGTAAAAGAAAAATAAACATAACAATGAATGCGGGGATAAAAAGCTTGAGAAAAAAAAACTATAAAGATCCCGCCGGAAGTGTTGTATTTTTGCATATTCAGAAGCTCAGAACTTCGAAACAAGTTTCTCCTACCAAAATGTCTACAGGCTAGAAGGAACACTTCCCCAAAACGTAACGCAAAATAAAATATTTTTTTTAATGACGTGGAATTTGATTATTATTATAAATCTTCGCCCATGAGTTAATTTATTCCTCATTTCACAATATTTTGTATTCTGCAGATGGCAATTATATGTACTGTCTGTGGTGTTAATTTAAATGCGATACCTCAAACAACTTAGAGGAAAAAAAAACACCACGTTTAGGACATAATTGCCTGTAGATACATGTTTGAACATTTCTTCGAAACTCATATTTAATAACAATAATCACATCTTAAGACGACACTTACCTAGGCTATACATAGATCCTTCTTAAAACGTTTTAACATCTCTACCGTAAATAGCTTCGGCTTTAGCGCGCTTCAAAAATGGCACAAACGACAATCGTCAAAAACCCGTCGTCCTTACTCGCCCCTTCGGGAATTTATTTCTTTAAAACTGAGCTTGCCAGAACATTGTTATAAGCGGCATTGTCTTTCGTAAGGAACGCAGCACCGCATGTAAAAATTCGAGAAAAAAAAAACGATTGTACCTCACTACTCACTACTTGAATTCAAATGAAACCGTCCGCCGGTCTTTCGAAGGTCGAAGTTCGACGAACGTCGAACTTTTAACCTAAAAGTTCGAAGTTCGTCGAACTTTGGATTTTTCAGGATTCGAAAGATCGAAACTTTTCGAATTCTCTTGATAAATAAGTTCGAAAGTTCGAAAACTATCGAATTCCTTGGCGTAGGAAGTTCGAAAGTTCGAAAAGCTTCGAACTTTTTAGTGCAAGAAATTCGAAAGTTCGAAAATCATCGAAGTTTTTGGTCTATCAAGTTCGAAAGTTCGACAGGCATCGAATTTTGCTGCATAATAAATTCGAAAGTTCGAAAAGGATCGAATTTTCTAGCATGATAAGTTCGACGGTTCGAAAAGCGTCGAACTTCTTAGTTTTACAAGTTCGAAAATTCGATTTCCGTCGAATTTTACAATATAGAAAGTTCGAAAATTCGAAATATTTCGAACCTTTCGAACCGCTCGATTCGATCATCGAAACTTCGGTTCGAAAAAAGTTCGCGGCATCCCTAATATATATATATACACTCTAAGAAAAAATTACAACCCGGGGTGGTAAAATGGCGCTTTGGGGGCTTTGACTACTCAAAAGGCGAGTTACCAGCCTTTGGGCAAAGTCACGACACCAAACCGCTGTGGAATGACCACCTTTCTGCAGGTGACGACAAGGAGAGTGTCACTTTCGAATCTGATATTCACGTGCAGGCAGTCGTAAATGATATTAGTAACTTAGATAACTACATAAAGACTATAAATTATGTTCTTCCTTAGCTTTCGTGATCTTTTAAGATCCGCCAAGTTTACATCTGTTGGGCAATTCGCGTAAATTGGTGGAATACAAATTTTGTCGGCACGAGCAGCAACACTGGTTCTCATCAGCTGTGCCTGGCTTGGCATCAACAACAACGAACGACGCGTTTGGTCTCGTTTGGTCTGTCGTGAGTGTTTGCCGAAATGAGGTAAGGATATTGTTTTTGCCGCATTTAAGGCCCGTTCACACTCTTGCGACCGATAGAGACCAGACCAGTTTTTAAGCCCCTTGCGATCTCTCAGCACCAGCTCCGCTTTAGCGCATCCGGTCCTAAGAAGTCGCAAAAGGCTTAAAAACCCGTCTGGTCTCTCTCGGTCTTACTCGGTCGCAAGAGTGTGAAACAAAGTAATTAGTGGTATATCTGATCGTATTGAACCATTGAACACTGAGACCGGTGATCGACAGGGTAAACATGCTCATAGGTATGTGACTGTGTCTGCCCGTACTGTTTTCCTCAATCTCGGAGCGGTTGGGTTTCTGAGCTGCACCCGTCGTGGTTGTGATCTCCCGGCTGTACGTACGTAGCGCGTGAACTTCCGATTCAGTAGCGGGTTGCAGTGCAGTGGCATTGTAGTAATTGGCTTTTACTAGATAGTAAAGCGATACGCACACGTCGTGCACCTCTAGAGGAAATTGCCGCACGCACTACGCGAAACTCGTATAAAACGAATGGGTACAATATGTAAATAAACTTGTTTTTTGTTGGAAAAAAAAAAGAGGCATGGCATAGTGGTTAAGGTATCCGCTTCCTACGCAAGTGGACGCAAGTTCGATCCTCGATGGGCCTACTTTTTTTTTTCTTTTTTTTCTATAACATTTTTGTTTTGTTGTTGTTGGGCATTTGGCGATATTTACGACATTTATTTTTTATGATTAACACTGAAAAAAAAAAGATTGTTGTTGACGAAACTTTGCAGAACTAAATGGTATACGACTTTCTTTCCGGAGGTGTAATCGGGGACAGCGGGGCTTGGGTTGCCGGCTGGACGGGTTAAGTTTTGTAATTAGCAGTTGCACACTGTCACAGCGAAGTGGCGTGAATGCGGGCCGAGGGGGGGGGGGGTTTGGTTTAACGCGCTCACCAGTGATACACGCGCCGTCCGAAAAGGGTGACCCAAATGGCATATGCTCTCCGCATAGTGCGTATTGCCATTTCCGGTCGAAGTGCACGACGTAGTGCGTATAGCTTTACTCTTACTAGATTGTTGCGTCGTCACGGGCACTATTTGTGTTGTTACAAGTGCCAGCTCAAGCCTGAACTCGCGCCTCTCTCGCCGGTCGTGTTCTTCAGTTTTGATGTTCTGCTCTATGATTCATTAAACCTAAACCTAAAAGTCAATCGCCTCTGCATCGTCACCCATCAGGGCATCCCAGCCCTGCCGCTCTACCGGCCCTTCCTGGATGTCTCCTGCCACCAAGTAGCAGCCTGATCGTCGAACCACCCACATGGTCGCCTCTACATCAGAGAATCACACATTTTGGTGCGTCAGCTACCACTACATTTTGTTGCGTCGGCTGCTACTATATTTTGATGCGTCTGCCCATCCCGTTCTTTCGACTGTTTAGCTCTTTCCTGGGCAGAAAAAGAGCTCCTGCGGTTTCTCACGACGTTATTGCGCTCATGCTTGTTTAGTTTTTTCAGGGCAGCATATAAGCTTCTGAGGTTCTTGCAGTGTTCCCATGCTTGTGTTTCTTTAGTTCTTTGAGGACAGTAAATAAGCTCCTGAGGTCCTTCACAGTGTTCCAACGCTCGCGATCGTTCACTTTACCAGTCTGCCCTGCAAGACGTGGCCTTTCATACCTTCTGATCTTTTCCCCTTGACCGGTCGCTCTGCTGTACCCGGTTTTGGACTTTACGAAATTTCATTGCATTGAGACGTGCTGCCCTATACCCCATTCACCCCTAAGCTGAGACTGCAGTGGGAACTATGTGCTTGCCGAACAAATCAGCCACCTTCCTTTCATCACCTGACCCAGTCCTCGGCAAGTGGGTATGAGCGGGAGCGTGATCACGTAACGAAAGAGGGATGTATGACTGGTCCATTGAGGACGTAGCTTCCACCGCAGTCTCAGCTTAGGGATGAATGGAATATAGTCAGCACGCAAGATGGCCGCCCAGCTCCGGCCTTCCAAGAAGGTAGCGTTTACATGACGGCCGCTGCCTTCATTGGCTTCCTTGCTCGAGACCCTACGGCGAAGAACCAGCGTGCACGAGCACGCATGCGCCACGAAGCTCCATCGACGGCTGCCCGTACGCGGAGCAGCTGGCATGTCCTACACTGTGATATTGGCCGATGCTTCCATCTGCTTTGTGTCTGAGTGGACCACGATCAGTATTACGTAACTCTCCAGCAGTATGGCATAATATGAGCCGTGTTCGGCATTGCTTGGTATCCGACCAGCGGACCCGAACCTACACCGGAGGCATTTAACAGGACTGTGCACATGTCTTGCACCTTCTTACATGGTCTTAAATGTCTTTGTCAACACCGGGGTACCAGAGGATAGTGTTTGCCAAGCTCTTCATGACTGACCTGCCTGGATAGGTGTCATGGAGCATAGCATAGTATACTGATAATGCCTGCTCAATTGCCGGTTGCCAGCAATCAACACAAGTGTGCGTTGCTTACCTATACAAGGCAGAAAATGTGAACGACGAAAATAAGCCTCCCTCGTGCGTTCTTGTATTTTTGGGGCTGTTTTTGGCATTTGTCGTTGTACATAGCGGGGCTGTCATTTCACGAGACCCCAAGCACCACCCGGGATCATGGAAAGTGACTGAAGCTTATTTTGAGAAAAGACTGCGTCTCAACCTCTACCTTCTATATACGCAAAAGTGTGCGGTAGGCACCTTTTTGTGACTGACATTAAGGAAGGCCTGTCTTGTTCCCCTTGTGCATTCTGCTCAGGCTCCACTCAAAGCCCAGCTTGGCTCAAGCCTCTCTGGCGTTAAAGCTGGATGAGCCCATGTACCCTTCCAGGTCCTGTTTTGGTGCTACTTGACTGGCTCTCACTGCTTACCTACCCACATCTTTCTTGCACTGTTCGAGGTATATAGTGACGGGCGCCTGACAACAGGCACAGTGCGTCATTACGAAACGTGAGCCCCGGCACAGCTAACACCTTCCACACTGCTTACGTGACTTTGTAGCGCCTGTTACCCCAGAGGACCCTGGCCATTGCAATTCCTCTTCACCTTCTAAACTTTGAAGCCAAACCAAATATGCAGCAAAACCAAAACATGCACGACATCGTTCGAGAAACGATGCTAACCCTATCCTTTGTTCAGGTGTTGCTGACCGCTGCCCTTGCTACGACTTCGCCGCCCTCGCCCGGAAATCTTTTGCACGACCCGCTGACACGGGATGACTCATGGATCCCCACGGAGCGTGTCTCGACAGGCCCGCCAATGCTTTCCCCGACCGCGCGGCTCACGCGGCCCGACCCGGACGCGTACATCTTCGACGCCTGGCAACACGCAAGCTCGGGGACATCAGGTGACCCCTGCCTCCGCGTACGGCTACAAAAGCCCACCACGCGGGACGGCCAGTTGGGGCACGACATCGTTCGAGAAACGATGCTAACCCTATCCTTTGTTCAGGTTGGTCCCCTCTCTAATGCCGCCTGTTATCGAAGTAACAATTTGTGTTTGATGGCAATGTCGTGCCCCTACGACCTGTCTGACTGTCGTAGGCATGTGCTCGCGTTCCTTGTCAGGTGCATTCATGTTCGTTATTTGTCCTTATTACTACTGCAAATGTCGGGTGACATCGAGACAAACCCAGGCCCAACTATGGAGGTACAGTTGGGTAGCATACTTGAAATTATCACCAGGATAGAAAAGAGCCAGATCGATGTGCTTGCCGAGCTTGGACGGGTTCAGAGCGCTCAAAAGTCTACCGACGAAAATGTGAGTGCACTTTCCGATAGAGTGACAGCTCTCGAGGCCCAGTTTGCCGCAGCGAAGGCCCTTCCCGTCCGCGACGTTCTTGACCATGAGGCCTCTGGCGGTATTGTGTCGGAACTTTACAAGGTAAATTCGCGGTGCGATGATGCAGAGAATAGACTGCGGAGGTCAAATCTGCTGTTTTTTGGCATTCCGGACTCGCAGACAGAAACATGGACCCAGTCGGAGGAGAAGGTAATCCGGCTTTGTGCAGAAAGACTGGGCGTCGAGATAAGCCCCGGTAACCTTGAGCGCTCCCACCGGCTGGAAAAGTTCTCGGCTAACAAAAACCGACCGATCATCGTGAGATTCTTGCGCTTCAAGGACAAGCAGAACATTTTGTTCTCTGGAGGAAAACTAAAGGAAACTCAGTACGCGGTGCGTGAGGACCTCTCGCTTTCGGTGCGCACGGGTCGCACTAAACTCTTTTATTATGGCAAATCACTGAACTCCATTTTCAAAATTCACTTTGACAAACTGTACGTCAACGACAAGTGTTTCCAGTATGATTCTGCGGCGGACTCCGTCACAGAGATTCCTAGATAGCAGCGAGGACCTCTTTCTGATCGGTCACCGCCGCCCGTCTCTACGCGACGTATAAAGACTTCGAACCATACAGTCACGTTCACTAATATCCGTAGCCTCCTTCCCAAACGTGAGGAGCTCAGTGGCTTTATTCAAGATAATAATTCGGACATTGTAATTGTTACAGAAACGTGGCTAAAGCCCGAGATAAGTGACAGCGAAATTTCTCCCCCTAACTCAATGTTTAATATTTACCGATGTGATCGGTCCGCACAGAGAGGAGGTGGTGTGCTAATAGCGGTAAAAAAATGCATTTCTTCCTTTCATATTACTACCAGCTCTAATATCGAGGCTACTTTTGTTTGTGTCACATCGTCCTGCACAAAAACTATTATCGGTGTCTGCTACCGACCTCCGAATTATAGCGGCACGTTTTGCCACGAGCTTCATTCTCTGCTGCTTGAAATTAATGAGCGGTACCCAAAATCAAATGTCTTAGTCTTTGGCGACTTTAACTTCCCTAACATAGATTGGCTTAGTCTAACAACTAGTGGGTCCAGTGAAGCCAGGGATTTTCTCGATCTATGCTTAAACCATAATCTCACCCAAGTCGTCAACAAACCTACACGTGAAGACAATATCCTTGATCTCATCCTGAGGACGTCCCCAGACCTGGTGACATCCATTAGCCAAACGAAAGGTTTTAGCGACCACGATTTGCTGACCGTGGAGTTATCCTTACCCATCCATTATAGAAACCCATCCTCAAAAATTCTCAAGGACTACTCCAAAGCCAATTTCGACGCAATAAACAGCAATCTTTCTGCATATCTACCGTTGTATACCGCCAGTTTTTATTCTAGGACCGTGGAACAGAACTGGTTGCTCTTTAAAAACAAGTTAAATAATCTCGTTGACCTGTTTGTACCCTCCGTCCATGTACGGAGCGATGATTGCAACCCATGCTACAACAAAGCATTAAGGTCCCTTAACAATAAAAAAAAGCGATTGTTTAGAAGAGCAAGGCATCTGGACTGCGACGCTGCCTGGGATGCATACTTCTTGTGCCTTAAGACCTATACTCGGAACCTTCGTCTGGCTAAACATAAGTTCTTTTTTGAGGATCTTTTTAGTATCCTGCGTAACAACCCTAAAAAATTCTGGAAGATTATATCCCCTAACTATCGCTCCTCCTCTATCCAGCTAACCGATGAGGACGGTACCCCAATATCTGAAACGGACTGTGCCACAGTATTAAACGACTATTTTTCGTCTGTGTTTACATTAGAAGACGCCGACGTCCCTATATTCCCAGCACTACCGTACGAGCTTATGGAACCTATTGACATCTCATGTGCTGGAATAGCGAAACTCCTTGACAACTTGAAATTGACATCCTCTGGAGGACCTGACGACATCACCCCCAAAATTCTTCACTACACCAAAGCAGTGTCCAGCGAATTTCTATACTAAATATTCTCACAGTCCTTATCGCAGGGATGCCTCCCATCCGACTGGAAACTGGGTAAGGTCGTTCCGGTCTTTAAAAATGGGGATCGTTCTTCGGCTTTGAATTACTGCCCTATTTCTCTAACCTGCGTAGCCTCCAAACTTCTAGAGCATATTATCTACTCAAACGTTGTATCTCATCTTGAGGGTAATAACCTCTTTTACAACAAGCAACACGGTTTGGTAAGGGACTGTCTTGTGAGACGCAGCTCGTAGAATTCACCCACGAGTTATACACCAATTTTGAATCCAACCACCAAACTGATGCCCTATTTTTGGACTTTTCGAAGGCTTTCGACCGCGTTGCCCACTTGCCAAACTTTCATGTCATGGAATTGACCCTCTCATCTCTCTCCTGGATCCGGGATTTCTTCTCCTCTCGCACTCAATTCACCACAATTAATAGTTCCTCATCCTCCCGCGCTGAGGTTACCTCGGGAGTTCCCCAGGGCTCGGTTCTTGGTCCCCTACTTTTTCTGATCTTTATTAATGACATTCCAGGCAAAATTTCCTCTAACATCCGCCTTTTCGCTGACGACTGCGTCCTATATCGAAGGATAGTTTCTTTTGAAGACCATCTTCTACTTCAAAGAGACCTGGACGAAATCCAGGCGTGGTGCACCAGGTGGTTAATGACACTAAACAAATCGAAATGCAAGTTAGTCCAGTTTTCATGAAAACGACAAGGATCTCAGTTCTCGTACAAATTAGAAAATAACTTAGTCGAACTTAGTCGAACTTAGTAGCATGTCCTATAAATACCTCGGTGTGACTCTAACTGACGATCTCACCTGGAACGCTCACATCGAGCTATATGCGCTGAGGCGTCTCGCTGCCTCGGTTATATAAGACGAAACCTGAAATCGGCTCCCCCATTCGTGCGAAAATTGGCTTATGAGACATACATTCGACCCAAATTGGAATATGCTGCGGCCATTTGGAGCCCTCACCAAATATACTTATTAAATCACCTCGAGGCGGTCCAGAACCGCGCTGCCAGGTTTATTTTGAAAAAACATGATTGGTCAGTTAGTGTATCCGCCCTAAAGAGCGAACTGAACCTTCCTTTACTAAACGTCCGCCGTAAGATAGCGCGACTCTGTCTCTTTCACAAAATTTACTACTGCCTCCCTGCGCTCCGAGACTCTCTCCTCCTACCCCCCAGGCGATCTTCATCGCGGCTAAATCACCCGAGTCACGTTTTCCGCATCTCAGGCAGCACAACCTATTTTAACTCTTCCTTCTTCCCTCGTACTATTGTAGACTGGAACGACCTCCCCTCACTTATTGTAACCCAGACGGACCCCGCCGCATTTCGCCACGCTCTTTGTTCTCATTTCTGTTAATCCCCACTGTGCCGTTCTATTTGTTTGTCTTGTCCTTTACTGATTGCAATGTATCAATGTTTTCATCCCCTACTGCTCCCCATGTACCCAGACTAATTTGTGTATTTGCCATTGCTCGTGGTGATGCCACTTTGTTTTTGCAACACCCCATGTATTCGCATATGTCGTTGTTACTGTTTTATACTTTCGTGTTTTGTACCCCCTTACGTAATGCCCTCAACGAGGGCCTTTAAGGGAACTTGAATAAATAAATAAATAAACCTTTCAGCATTTTAGCACCGCTTCTCGGCATCATTGTCGTTGTAGCAATGCTCTGTTTGTTTGTAGTATAGATGGTGATATCACAACATCTTCCTTGTCACTCATGGTGCTTGCAGGAACTTCGCAGAACATGAGAACATTGAAACTGCATAGAGCTGACACTGCTGTGGAATGACCAAAATATGCGGTTGCGATTTCTGCTTGCGTTGGCCAGCTCACCACAATGCGACATCGGGACGTGGCATGTCACAGTGTCGTAGGACGCCAGCTACACTTGATGTGGGAACCATCGTATAATGCCTGTCTTTATCGTGCATGTGTTTCACGTTTACTTTGCCAGCTGATGCAATGAAAAGAGTGTTTGGTGGAGGCTATCGAGTTGGCAGGTTACGATCGCCTGAGCATTCAGCTAGGTGGTGATTTCACTTGGCTATTCGTTTCAGTGGAATGTCTAATCTTGATTCTGTTGTCCATAATCTATTTTTTGGCTCGTTTGTTCGAAAGTAACTCTGTCGGTCTATCTAAGGAAGCCTCAAGAAAAAGCTTTGCTAAGGCTGCACTAGCCTTGACAATTCTTTTTCTTGAGACCGAGATAAGACCACCTGATTTCATTTTGAGCAAGCCAGCACACTGCAGAGGAGGAATGACCCAGATTTAGCATGAAGTTATAGGTTTCACATGAGCACATTCCATTTGTAGCTGAAAACGAGGTGTCACTTAATGAGAAAGACAAGTGAAACAAAAACATTATTAGGTATTTCGGTTAAGAAAGCTGTGCATACTTTAGCTCAGCTTTCAGTATTTTGGGCACATTTTACTTTTTAGCTGTGAGTTCATCTATGATCACTATTAGTTCACTTGGAGCATGTAAAATACATTGGACGTGACAGACAACCGCACTTGGGCATCCATCATATGTCTGAGCTGTGCCTTCTTTTTTGTTTCAGTTGAAGTGTGTGTCTCACTTGGCTCGATCAGTATCTACTTCATGTACTGAATACCTTTTTACAGGGTTGCGTCGCCACAGGAGACTTGTGTGCTTGTGGGTGTTTGTGAGTGGCATCACCATGAGCCCCTAGCCCAGCATGGGTTCAGACCCCCTGCATGCCTGGCTGTGCTAGGTGTCCCCGTGTCTGATGAAACTGGGGTCCTGGCAGTTGAGCGAAGCCCGGGCTAGGTTTCCTTCAAGGGCCCCCAGGTTGGGCAACGCACCACCTTAGCCTACACTCCTCACACACAGATGTCCTGCGTTGGCTCGCCCAGGACGATCCGGTCAGTCACTTTGCTTCACCTCTCCTTTCTTGTGATTTTCTTCTCCATCCCTGTTTTCAACCTTTTATCTTTCAGATGTAACAGAATTCTTTGAAAGGGAAGAAGAATTATATAGCCCATGGGTATTGACAACCACTAGGGTGTGACATGATAACACCAAATGCTTTACTATGAAAATATCTCACTCCATAAAAATCCAATGGCCTTGGCACGAATAGGGTTTGCGTGGTTAGAACGGCTGGATGCGCTGCAGCCTCAGGGTCTTTCTCTTTGAATAGACCTATCTCACCAGCCAATTTCGTTAAGCCGCCGCTGCCGCAATGCACCAAAGGAACTTCAGTCTTTTTGCATGTGAGAAAACCCCGCTGGAGCTTTGCGCGTGACGAGATGACACGAGCCGTCTCATGCACTGCCTCCTGTGAACTAAAGTTATGGCGGCGTCACACATGCGTGGAACGCTTAGTGAGATCTGTTTATTGGGACGATTGATGGCAACAATAGATTACTGTTGCCATCTATGGTTGCGGACAGCTGGAGCACAAGTTGAGACAGCTGTCTCTACTGTCTAGGCAAACCCGGTATCTCGGTGTGCCCACGGCAGTCCCCTTTCTTGGTGCGGCATGACTACTGTACAGCATGGACGGTGTGATCCTCATGCATTCTTTCAGATGCGTGGTGTCTACACCACTAGGAGAACAACATTTGGCACTGTGGGTGCGCTGGCGTAAATGAATAGAGACAAATGTATTTTTCCTGGTAGAGTATTTGGTGACACTGTCAACTGGTATGCTTGCAGCCAGGCTAGCAATGGCCATGGTGAGGTGACTCACATCCCAAATGTCCCAAGATGTCACATTTCAATCATTGCGTTTGATGTGCTTGCAAGAATGGGATATTTACAATAAAATATAGCAGTTCATTCAAGATAGATATTAAACATACTTTTTTAATTAATCTGTATATGCTTGTAGTGTAATTTCATAATCACTGCAGGTTCAGAAGGTTAATTGACAACAAAATTTGATTGTTTTATTTTTCTGGTTTTGTAATGTATGGTTCCAGGTGCATCAACGTAAGGCATAGGCATTGTTGCATGTTATGACTCCAAAAGTTTGGGTCTATATAGCATGAATAATTGTATTTTTGGTGGTGATCATACCAAAAATAGCATGTTGTTATTTCAGCATTGCTGCTCGTGAATTCGAGAGACTGGAATTGGAGCTATTGCGACTTCAAGATGTAACGAGATTTCAGCTGCTCTTCAGATCATGGCCAAGCAGCGGAATGGATCTTCAATCCTTTGTTGTGCTTGTTGGTTTAGACCGTGAAACTTCCAAAATTGTGTTTGCCTTGCAATGTCACAACGTTCAAAAAGATTTTTCGTATGAAGCCAGCGTAAAACATCTCTGTTTGCTACATTGTTACAGGTTTGTCACCCTGTTTCTTCTTTTTTTCTTTTCTTTTTATGGTGATTCAGAACTGCTGTTTGCAACACCGGAGCCCACGGACGAGCACCTCATGCTGCAAGCACCAGTAAAAAGACGCAAAAGAGGGTTAGCAGACAAGGCCCATCATGTAATCGATGCCACTAGCCCGACAGCCCACAAGACCACGTATTGTATGCAGTAAACCAGTTGTCGTCGTTAACCTGTCTCGACCACGACATGCCGGCAGCGGTGGGATCCAGTGTTGCCCATGGCAAGAACAAAGGCTATATAAAAATGATAGGAGACGAGTGAACATTGCAGTGCGCGCTTCTGCTATTTGTATTGCAGCCACCGACAGCCTGTCAGCTACCCTTGAATAGACCCTTTTCAAAAGTGTGCACCATCTATACTCTGTTCACCCTTAAGCTGAGACTACAGTGCCTGCCGGACCAATCAGCCACCTCCCTGTTATCACCCAGTGCTGTGATTGCTGTGCCATTTGTGCAAAATATAACAGCTGCTGGCCTCGCTACTGGACCAGATCCTTAGGGTAGGCTAGTGCAGGTTTTCAGGACTTTCGATAATCGCCTCAAATAACATACTATTAGATTTGATTTCGCACCAAGCACTGACAGTGCTCGGAAGTTTCGCAATAAGTCTCGTGATCTTTTCTGGTGGGTTAGTTAGCTTTGTTGATCGCGCTTCTCACCGCACACTGGTGTACTGCAGTGAAGCAACAATTGCGAACTAGGCGTTGCGATGTTGCGTGTCTTTTTTCACCGCAGCACACCTGCGTGCTAAGGGGAAAGGTACTCCTCCAGAGCGAGACGTGGTGCAAGGGGGTATATATGGACTCTTTTGTAGGTTTATTTTTTATGCTTTGTTTTTTGTCCGATTTAAGAATTGCACTTTCGTTACAACCCTTCCCCTAGAACTTGAAGGACACATAAATCTAGGTACTCAAAATGATTGTATTTTAATATTTGTTCAGTGGGATTACGTACCTAAAATAATCATTCACGGCAGTTTGCGCAGTCCTTCATCAGCCGTCTTGTTACCGTGTCTGGTACTTCACCATGCAACTAAACAGCTAGTGTTTGTTCTCCTCCTAATATTTGCCGTCTCTCCTCCTCACATTTGCAGTGACATAAATGAAAATGAAGTGTGCGGTTATGCTTCAAAAGCTTTTTTTGCTTCTACAAAATGAACCTTTGGCTGCTCCAAGAGCTGCTCCAAAATGACTACAACCAATCACATCACTGCTCTTATCCCCTGACCCCGCTCTTTGAGCGGGGGTATGGACATGGGCGGGAGCGTGATGACGTGGCGAAACAGAGACATATAACTGGTCTAACGAGGACGTAGGTTCCATCGCAGTCTCAGCTTAGAGGTGAACGGAGTGTGGTAGCTGCAGCACCAATTATCGAAGTCCGCCATTGTTCGGGCACACACTCTGGCCGATGTTGCTTGATGTTACAGAGAAAATTGCCTCATCTCAATAAACCTGATGCAAAATTGCTTGTTAGTCTGACAACACTGAGAAGGCCGGTATTTTAATGTTAGCAAGCTTTGTTGGTACTGAAGCACGGTGGATGCATTGGAAACAACCGTACAGGCAGTGTGCGATGGCGCAGCAGCTGTGTTTTTCGCCTTCAGACCATAGAACGTGGACAAACAGTTTAAACAACTTACTGCAACTGTCTGACGAAACTTTCGGAGGCCTATGCACACGCTGGCGACAACCTGCAGTGTGTAAGCTTCCACAGTGAAGGCGTAGGACTTGCTGCAGTGCTTCGACGAGGTTGTTGCCAGCATGCAGAGGCCTCCTAGAGTTCCATCAGACAGTCGCGGTAGGTTGTTTAAACTGTTCGTCCACATTTCATGGTCAGAAGGCGGAAAACACAGCTGCTGTGCTATCGCACGCTGCCCGTACGGCTCTCTCCGATGCCTCCACTGTGCTTTGGTACCGACGACGCTTGCCAACATTAAAATGGCGACGCTCTCAGTGTTGTCAGATCACCAAGCAATTTTGCATGAGGTCTATTGAGCCTATTTGACTGGTTGCCATCTTTTTTTAAACATTGCATATATCGAAAGCTTTTGGCACAGTCAATCATACCAGGGTGGATGCAAAAGTAACCGGAATGAATTTCTGAAAGGCGGGCCGTTTGTAGTACCAGCTTCATCAGCTACCAGCGCTTAGCAGCACCCCTTCCGAGTTAGTTTGCCGACTGGCATTGTCTGCTATAAATGTTTTTTTCCAAGCGCTTCAAAATCGTTTTTTGATTTTTTTGCAACGTCTGATATCAAGGAACAGCATGCTGCCGTGAAATTTTGTTTTAGGAAAAACTGCCGGAAACTTGTAATGTCTCAGAGAGCTTGCAAAGAAGATGCTAATAAGAAATCTCATGTCTATGAGTGCTTTTCTCGCTTTAAGGCCAGTGAATTATTGAGCGACAACCAACCTCGTTCTGCGCGGCCCTCAACGTCCTTAACTGATGAAAACATCGAAACATTTGGGCATTGTTCACTCCGAGTTTGTTCCTGTTGGTGAATCTGTTAATCAGGTGTTTTACCTGGGAATTTTGCGACACTTGCGAAACTCGGGAAGGCAGAAATACCCCGATGTGAGGGAAAGGGGGAATGATAGTCCCATTACAACAATGCCCCAGCACACACTGCCCTGTCAGTGCAACAATTTTTTAGCAAAATGGCCATGACACCGCTTCTCCACCTCCCGTATTCTCAGGACCTCGCTCGCCCCGTGTGACTTTTTTCTGTTCGCTCGTATGAAAAGTCTTTAAAGGAAACCGTTTTGTGAATGTGTAAGGTCCTTCAAGTCGGACATTGCAAAAAACTAAAAATGATTTTGAAGCGCTTGGGGAAAAATTCACAACATGCCGCTAGATCCTTAGCAGACGACACCGGTCGGCAAACTGACTTGGGAAGGATGCCGCTTAGCGCTGCTAGAGGCGGATGCTGGTACTACGAACGCCTGGCCTCTTGAAATTCATTCCAGTTACTTTTGGGTACCCCCTCATATTTTTTTTATTGTTGAAACTTTGGTTCTATGGCCCAGTATCTTGCTTGGTGCAAATCATGTCCTTTTTTGTGTTATACATATTTTCACATATTTCTTTTTAGAATGATGAAATGACTGGTGTTCATATTTTCACATATTTCTTTTTAGAATGATGAAATGACTGGTGTTCATATTTTGATTATTTGATGTTTGTAATGCATACATAACATTGTTTTTTGGTTAAATGTTTCCTGTTTTCATGTAAGTTTATTGGTTCATATTCAAAGCTGGCAGCCAATAAGAAGGGTGCAAGGTTGTTTCTGGCTTTAGAAAGTATAATTACTATAATTATTATAGTTTGATAGACCAGTGCTGGAAAAATACTTGTTTTCAGATTTCCATTTGAACAATGACTCAGAAGTACCCACACGGTTGTTTTAAGACGTTTAGTTATTTTTTAAAGGAAAATATTTTCAATATAAAATTGTATATCAGGTTTGGAAAATAAAAGAATACAAATAATTGCCACCTGAACACTTTGTCTCCATTATAGCCACTTTATATATATAAACACTATAGTTTTTGTTGTAATGCCCTAATGTTTTAAGCTTAACACATTGTTTATATGAAGTGTCCCCATGCTTGGGAAGTGCCAACCTTTTGTTGTCATCACAAAAATAAAAGATTTAAAATAATTACATAGGGGTGTATATGTTCTCCAAATGCAGCACATAAAAAAAATCTCGGTTATTCTATTAATATATATATATATAATTGTACCCCAATACGTTTTTGTTTTTTTTACATATGTTTAATTTGGTGTTCTTAAAGTAGAGCGAGGTCACTCGACCAACACGGGAAAGCACGCCGCCAGCGTTTGCCCGCGACAATTAAGGGAAAAAGAACGAGTTGAACAACACAAGAGTACGAATTATGTTACCTTTAGCCGATTACTGTCCAGGAATGAAGATATTGTTGTAACTTTTGCTGCTATTGCACGCGCGGAACGAGCATGAGGCAGCATGGCTTGAGTAAGTTTATCACTGTGTGAATCTGAAACCGAAACTGATCGGGGGCATGCCGTGTGGTGTTACTTTAGCCGATTGCTTTCACATCATGTTGCCCTTCGAAGCGCTAGATTAAGAGAGGTGTCTAGCCTGCCAATTTAAATACACAGACCACTAGTATACCAATAATACTTGCAAACACTTTTTGTATTCATCTAGTAAACAGCAGCAGTCACTTGCCTAATCCTTGTCAGAATGTGGTAGGGCATATATACGATTTGGGTCGGTGGGGTAGCTAGAGTAGAGAGTCGCGGATGTGTTGTGTTGGAGTTGTTTGTGCCTTGTACTGCTGACATGTATGTGCCTGTAGTTAACGTTGCCTGTAGTAGTGTTCGGTATCTTGGTGGTGTGTGTGTTGTTGTATGTGTAGTAGGTACTAGAATAGCAAGAGTTCGCGCATAAGTATTTTCTTTTAGTACTATTTAGCGGTTTTTACTACACTTCCTAGGTGGCGCAAGCTGCCCCTGATTCAATAAGCTGTGTCGAGCAGTCCTGTAGCTATTGATTTACAAACAGCTGGCCTGGCTGGCCTGCGGTTCACGGGTCTTCCCACGTCCCTGCTTCTCAGTTCGATAACAATCGTAATAATTGTGCCACTCAGCCGACTCAGCCACCTAAATGCTCGTTTTGTGTCGAAGAGGTGCGAAGTGCAGGCACAGACGCGCACGAATGGATAACCACGCCGTAAAGGTAAACCCAAACTACAAAAGAAAAAAAATAGCGGTAGCGTTGGTGCGGAGTTGAACGCCTCTCGTCGGTGACGACGAAGGCGCCCAGCGATTCATCGCCACACACGACAAGCATACGTTGTGTTCAATAAAGTCAGCATGCCCATTCCTCGTGTAACGATTTCTTTTTGAGCGTTCACCGCCGGTGGCAAAAATAGTCAATCTAGCGAGATGCCGTCGGGGGCGATCGCGGCAATTCCGGCACACACACTGCCGTCCTTACAGGATATAGGTACGGTACCGGTGTCTGGGGACGGATGTTTAGAGTGTCTGAAGGCGCTTAAAACACGTCGAATAGGCGTATGCGCTCTATTCTCTCACTCGGCCGAAAAGCCGTGCTCTTCGTTAGGCCTTACCGGGGAATTCGAGCCTCGCTAACCGGCCGCCATGTTGCTTTTGGTGGTGGTCAAATTTCACTACCTGCTTTTTCACTACGTGTGGGTTCGTCATTTTTACCTTAGGGGTCGTTATATTTGGGACAACTTTTTACCACCTCAAAAGTAGTC
>JAZHYW010013905.1:0-36046 GCA_037355805.1 Ixodes ricinus | reverse complement strand
GACCCAAGCCTTCTCGATACCATCTTGAACCTCAAAGCGCCCACAAACAAGAACGCTGTTCAGCGCATGATCGGCTTCCGGGAAATACATTCCCCGTTTGTCTGAACATACAGCTCAACCTTCGAAGGCTCCTTCACGAAGGTGTACTTTTTGAGTGGACACAGGCGCATGATTACGAATGGAAGCAGCTGAAACTAATGCTCACGAGTGCTCCAGTTCTTGCTCTTTTTGACCCAGACAGGACGACAAAACTGTCGGCTGATGCTTCGAAGGACGGAATCGGAGTAGCCTTACTGCAGCTACATGACCGATCATGGCGTCCTGTAGCGTATGCTTCCAGGTCGTTATCGGACTGCGAGTCACGATACTCTCAAATAGAAAAGGAGGCACTTGGACTGGTATTCGGTTGTGAGAGGTTCCACCACCTAACATACGGTAGACACATTATTCTAGAAACTGATCACAGTCCATTGGTCGCACTGTCTGAAAAGAGCCTCGGTGATGTGCCGCCTCGACTACAACGTTTCTTTTTGAGACTGATGCAATATGATTTCACCCTTCAGTTTCTGCCAGGAAAAAAGCTCGTGCTTGCTGACGCTTTGTCAAGAGCAATACAGCCAGGTTCACAAGAAAAACAATACTCTCTAGATGTTGAAGTGCATGCTGTGAGAATGCTTGGTGCACTTGTGAGTGAGGCGACACAGAACCTGCTCAGAACCGAAACAAAAAAGATCCCGAGTTGCAACATGTCCTACGATGTCTACAAAATAGGGTCACACTGCAAGGCGACTTCAGTTCGCTGGATCCCGAGCTATCAGTAATTGACGGAATACTTTTTAAAGCAACAAGGGTAGTAATACCTCATGCCCTTCGGCGAGTTATGCTAGCTCGGGTACATCAAGGGCATTTGGGCATAAACAAATGCAAAGAAAGATCGCGGCAACTCATGTATTGGCCAAAAATGGCGAGAGACGTTGAATCGTTTGTGGCCGGATGCACCACATGCAAAAAATTTGCATATCAGCAACCCCAAGAGCCACTAATGATGCGCGAAGTTCCTCCTTACCCGTGGTATCGCGTTGGCGTTGATTTGTTTGATTATGGTGGAAACTCTTACTTAGTGGCATTTGACGCCTACTCTAATTATCCAGAAGTGGAGAAGCTTCAAGACACCTCTTCTCAAACAGTCATCCGAACGTTGTCATCGTGGTTTGCAAGACACGGCATACCAGCAGAGGTTTGCACAGACAACGGTCCACAATTTTCGTCATACGAGTTTAGGTGTTTCTCGAAAGTTTATGATTTTAATCACGTGACATCAAGTCCTCACTTCCCGCAATCCAACGGTCTTGCGGAGAAAGGAGTACAAATTGCAAAGAGGATTTTGAAAAAATGCGACAACGCTGGGGAGGATTTTTATCTGGGTCTTTTGAATTATCGATCTTCTTCTTTGTTAGGTGGACGGTCTCCGGGAGAATTACTGAGTGGGAGAAAACTGCGTACACAGCTTCCAGACTTCTCATCAGACCCCAATAGCCCTGTGCCCAAGAAGAGGCAGTACAAGACCACCGGAGCGTCGCTGAAGGACCTCAAGAGGGTGATATTGTACGACTACGACGAAACAACTCTTGGGCTGATAAAGCGAAGGTCACCGGCTGTGTTGGACCACGCTCCTACAACGTACAGACAGAGAATAACAGGACCTACCGGAGGAAGCGCCGTCACTTGCTGAAAACGCCTGAGACATTCAGCAGCCTCGAGGATGACATCGTCTCACCACAGCAACCTACAAGTGTACAGGAAGGGCCACCTGCGCCTAATCACCGGAACCAAAGCCAACCAACTTCTCCAGATTCATCGCCAGAGCAAAATGAAGCGGCAGCTCCGGAGGCCTCATCGGTTAGAACAATGGTTAGAAGATCATCAAGAAGTAGACTACCCCACCGCCGACTAACTTATGATGAAACATTTGAAGAACTACCATATTTTTTTCGTTTTTTTTTGTTTTGTTTATCTTAGTGTCTATATCTGTTTATCTTTTGTTATACGGTTACAATGTTTCTGTAGTGTTGGGCGGTTCGGGGACCGCTATCAGAACACGACCATCGCGGGCAGAGTCTCGTGAGTAACTGATTTATTCGGACCGAACACAGAAGAGGAAAAGAAAGAAGATGTATTGAAGAATAACGCGATAGATCGGACAACACAAAGAAGAAGAGGTGAAAGATAAACACAGTAGTACACAACATTTCTCCCCTCCCCCGAACAAACATACATCAATAATAAAAAAGAAAACAATCAAAGCACTTCTCACTATTACATTACACTGTACATATACATGCTCTATTTACACAATAAAAGCACGTGCTCACTATTATTTTACACTCTACATATACATACTCTATTTACACAATGAAAACAAGCAAAGCACGTCTACACTCTACATATACATACTATACACAATGAATAAGCGTTACCACACAGTGCATTCGTCATTCCATTCAAGCTACCCTTGGCCAAGGCTACATTTTACGCATTCATACTAAACATGTACTCTTCCCAAACAAACTAGGTAATTTGAACGTTTAAACTAAAAATAAATCAGTCTCCAGGTTGGTCACTTCCATCCGAAACACAGGACTGCGAGTTACAGACTCTAGTCTCCAAATCGCTCTGGAGGTCGACGGTTTCGTTTTGATCGGCGAGGAGCATCCCCTTGCATAGCTTGATCGGATCCACTCAGACCATCTGGAGACGCCACGTCTTCATTCAACACAGGTTCCTGGCAAACTGGGAAAGGAGGGGGTTGGTCGTAACGCCACCCTTCATTCAGCTCAGGTTCTGGAAACTGGAAGGAGGTGTTTGCGGTCGTAACTGCTGGTGTTGCCGCTGAGCATCCTCCTTGAATCTGGGCGCTTGCCACTCGTGATGAGGATGACGGTTCGTTGAACTGCCCCTCGTAGTACTGCTCGCAGGCTCCCCTTAAATGATCTTGTCACTTCTTGTGGCAACTTGTTGCCGATACGTTCCTTAGGTGGAGCCGCCACCGTAAGCGTGGAGGCGTTCCAGATGCGTCCATCATGAAGCTTGTAGGTCCATCGACCCACGCGCTCAACAATTTGCATTGGAGGTCCAAAAGCTTCTTCTCCCTTTCTCACCTTCCCTGGTTTTCTGACACGCACCCATCCGCCGACCTGAAACTTCGGGATTTTCGCCCCTCGCCGTTGGTCTGTATATCGCTTGCTGCTCTCCTGCCCTCTCTCGGACTCGAAACCGCAGGCGTTGTAACTCCTCCAGTGGATTTTGCAGGAACTGCGATGGTGACAGGCCGATTATGTGGAGCCGGTTGCGTGGCTTACGTCCATGCAGCAGGAGTGCAGGAGACAATCCTGTCGTGGCATGAGGCGTACAGCGATACACGTGCAAATAATCCAAGACGGCAGAGTGGATCGGTCGCTTCTCCAGGGAAGCGCACTGTACAAACGACTTAAAAGTGCGATTAAAGCGTTCAACTTGTCCGTTGGCCTGTGGATAGTAGACGGAGACAAGATGATGGTTGATACCTCGCGTAGCTAGGAAGTTCTTAAAGTCTACGGAGGTGAACTGGGGTCCGTTGTCCGAAACAATACTTTCGGGGTAGCCTTCCCGAGAAAAGATGAGACGCAGGAACCCCGTCACTGTGCTTGTCGTGACGTTTGAACAAAAGTAAACTTCCGGCCATTTTGAAAAATAGTCCACCAGTGTGATCGCGTACCGATACGCTGGCGGTGAAGTTTCAAATGGCCCAACAATGTCGATGCCAAGCTTCGACCATGGTCGCTCAGGAAGAGGCACAGGCTGAAGAGGTGTTGGCGACGTCTTCGCACTTTTGTCGGCAGACCCGCAAACGCCACAGGCCTGGACCGCTGTTTTCACCTCCGCATTCATGCGGGGCCACCAGTAGAGCTCTCGGAGTCGGGACGAAGTCCTGCCGATACCAGGGTGGCCCTCGTGCGCTCGGCCGATGAGGGCTCCCCTCATGCTAGAGGGAATAACGAACTGATCGCCACGTAACAAAAGACCATCGTGCACAGAAAGTGTGTCCTTAGTGTCATGAAATATGGCTTCATCGGGAGCCAACGCCCGCCGTGGTGGCCACTCCGAGGTGACATAGGACATTACGGCGGTCAAATTGGGGTCGTCAGCTGTCTCTTGTTGAAGTTGCTCCTTCGATATGCACTCATCCTCCAGAGCGGTGAAGGACACAATTTCTTCATCAAACGCTGTTCCTCCTTCATCTTCCGCTACCGGAAGTCTGGAGAGAGCATCGGCTACTTGGTTTTCCGCGCCACGCAGGTACTCTACATGAAAGTTGTACTTGAGAAGCCGGGTAGACCACCGAGTGATACGGAGTGGTCGATGTCCGGTCCCTCGCGTGGCCAAGAGAGCAACGAGAGCCTGATGGTCTGTGTGTAGCGTGAAGTGGCGACCCCACAGGTATGTGTGCCACTTCTCACAGGCCCACAGACACGCAAGCGCCTCTCGCTCGCCCGCAGAGTACTTCCTTTCAGTAGCAGTAAGCGTTCGTGACGCAAATGCTACCGGGTGAATTTCCTGTCCGTATCGCTGCTGCAACACTGCGCCAATACCGTAAGCTGAAGCATCCGTAGTGACGATGGTAGGCAGCGCAGGATCAAACATCTTCAACGTTTGTGCAGAGGACAGTAGCACTTTCACCCTCTGGAAACTTCGATCTGCTGCCTGGTCCCAGATGAACGGGATGTCCTTGCGCAAGTACTTTCGCAGCGGTTCTACTTCAGAAGCCAGGCACGGGACAAAACGAGAATAATATTCGACCATTCCTAAGAAGGACCGTAGCTGAGTCAGGTCTGTAGGAATCGGTGCCGCACGAAGAGCGTCGACCTTCTTCTGAAGAGGTGAAATCCCGGCAGCACTAACTTTGTGCCCCAGGAACGAAATTTCTGTGACGTCGAACACACATTTGTTGTTGAGCTTCAGACCTGCTTCCGAGATGCGCAAGAGTACTTTTTGCAGGCGCTCTAGGTGCTCCTGTTGGTTTCTACCGAAGACTACCACGTCATCCAGATAGAACAGCACTCCCTGGCAGCCGTGCAAGATCTTAGCCATCATCTGCTGGAAGGTTGCTGGTGCTGAAGCTAATCCGAAGCACACTCGCTTAAAGCGAAAGAGTCCTTCGTGCGTAACAAACGCTGTTAAATCGCGACTTTCTGGATGAAGTGTAACCTGATGGTATGCTGCAGCAAGATCCAGTTTTGAGAACCTCTGCGCTCCATGCAGTGCGTTCAGCAGTTCTTCGATGTGAGGAAGCGGGTAGCTGTCGATGACTACCGCTTTGTTTACTTCGCGAAGGTCCACACACATTCGGATAGTGCCATCTTTTTTTTGGACCACTACTATTGGTGATACCCACTCGGAGGCGTTGATACGCTCGATCACCCCAGCTTCCTCAAGGCGTTTAATTTCCTCAGAAACTGGTTGTCGAGCAGCTTGGGGAATGCGCCGAAGCCGATGTTGAACGGGAATTACTGAGGAGCGGGTCTTCACCTTGCAGACGACTCCCTTAACTCGGCCCAATCCTGGCGTAAAAAGATGCTCGAAGTGTGTAAGGGATGCTGGCAGCTTCGGAGGGGTAGACACTGGCTCAACTCGAAGGTGCCCCTGTGGAGCCACGCTTGCCTCCGCTGAAGGTGAAAGCCGTTCAGTCCACTCTTCCTCCAGTGCCACTGACGAGTCGTCCAGCTTCGGGGTCGTGGCTGATTTTATTGCCATTGACTTGGGTGCCAGTGTGTGTGAGGAAAACGGTGGAGAATTTTCGGCCATACTTGCGGAAGCCTCACCGGTGTCACCAGTCTCAGTATAAAAGCAAGACCTTGTTGCTCCGCTCATTTTAATGTCGAGCGCCACGACTGCGTCCATGCCCAACAAAGAGGTTCCACGGTCTGCGATATAAAACAGCAGTTGCGCGTGCCGTTCTCTGAATGTCACCATCGCTTTGAAAGCTCCCAGGATTTGTATGGGCTGACGGGAGTAGTTCAACAATGTGGCTGGTGGAGCAACCACGTGGGCGTCACTTGCAAACCATTGCGTGAACGTGGTCTTATCCATTAGTGAGACGGATGACCCGGTGTCAAGAAGAAACTTCACTGGCGTTCCAAAGACCTTGACACTAATGTAGATTCTGGCCTTCGAGGATTCACTAATGTGACATACAATGTCGGGGTCATAATCGTCATCGTCGTAGGCATCGCTATCTGAGAGGACTTCCTCCACTTGCTTGCGCTGGGATCGCTGACGATCTCGACGCATACTCCGGCATACACGATCAAGATGACCCTGTCGGCCACAGTTGTAGCAATATTTTTGTCTTGCGGGACAGGTGTCGTAGCTCTGGCATTTGTGTGGCCCATTCCCGCAATTCGTACAGACGCGCGTGCGACGGAATTTGTCTGGCTGTCGTGAAGCCTGTAGGTTTTGGGAACCGTCTCGTGGGAGGTTGAACTGTACTTTAAAGTCCCGACGATGGTCGGACGCCTGTTCATGACGTTGCTGTCTGCAGGAATACGGGTTTCGCCCGCTACCTCCGCAGGTCACGCATGGTTCCAAACCACGTGCGTTGTACGTGTCGCTTGAGATGGCACCCGGCCTTGCAAAGGGTCGCGATGATGCACTCTTGTGTAGGTGGCGGCGATGACTCATAATATGAGCGCTGTGGAGGACGGCTCTGATGTGGAGTCTGTCGGAGTGTCCTTCCCGGAGAGTGCCCTCGGCGCCCTTCGAACTGTCTCTCGCCAGATAGTCTCCGGGCTTTGACGCCGCTCGCTGATGTCTCTGTAACTTGACAGGTCTGCCCACTGGATGTTGACGCGGTGACGTTAGCCCATTCTCGAACTTCGCGTCGTGACCGCTCAAGGTTCTTGACGGTCTGCATTACTACGTCGAACGGAAGAGCTGCATCAAGGACCATTCGTTCTTGAATTTCCGTCGATGCTACTCCAATCATGAACTGCTTGCGGATGCAATCTTGCGTTCGACTTCCAAAATTAGCCTGGGCGGCTAACGTCCGTAATGCGGATAGAAAATCGTGAAGAGACTCGCCTTCTCTTTGTCTACGCAAATGGAACTGAAGCTCCAGCAGCGTCACATTTGTCGGCTGCGTGAATTCGGCTTCCAGCAACTTGATGGTTTCTTTGTAGACATCAGGAGTCGCGCGTACAGCTTGCTCGCCACCTACTGCTGCTAGCGGTGCTAACGCCTGATCAACAGCAGGTTGAGGCGTTGGTAGTGAGTCATAAATCTGCTGGCCGGCTTCGCCGAGGCAGTTCAGCAGCATCGCTTGACGCCGTTCTGCAGGATACTCTCGGGCGCCCGTTGCCAACAGATAACGCTCGAACATTTTGATCCACCGCTCCCATGGAATGGGTGGAGGTCCCAATTTAGCCAAAAACTCCGGGGGAACCTTGCCGCCAGAGGCCATGACGATGCCAGATGGCTTCTCAGCACCCAATGGTGCCGTTCGAAATGGTCGCCATCTTGACTTAAATCGTGCGAAGAAGATGGTTCCACCGGGAAACGCAGAAAACTGTCCAATGCAGAGGGTACCGTTGAGGTCAGGCTGTAGTCCTCGCTGAGGCTCAGTCCAGCGCAGGAAAAGCTTGTTTTAACCCTCGTCGCCAAATAATGTAGTGTTGGGCGGTTCGTGGACCGCTATCAGAACACGACCATCGCGGGCAGAGTCTCGTGAGTAACTGATTTATTCGGACCGAACACAGAAGAGGAAAAGAAAGAACATGTATTGAAGAATAACGCGGTAGATCGGACAACACTAAGAAGAAGAGGTGATCATGACCTTTGTGTTTTGAATGATGGTTCACCGACTTTTGTTCGAGGCACCCGTAGCAGTAGTTGTTTAGACGTCGCCTTTGTGTCACGCGAGATTGTCTCACGGAGCTCCTGGTTCGTAGACGTCGAGTGCCATGGCAGTGACCACATACCAACCTACACCACAATTTCTGGTTTCCAAGTCAACACCAAGCCTCATTCTGTATCATACACCGACTGGAAAGAGTTTAAAGATGACGTAGAAGTGCGCCTCCAAAGCACTAGTACCTATCATGAGTTTATATCTGCCATCCAACTGTCAGCAAAGGAAGCAACGAAAGCTGTACACCTTCCGCCCTCCCGCACCACGGTGGACGCAGAATATGAGCGACTGCGGGCAATTCGCCGACGCGCAGAGAGGCGTGCAAGGCGCACAAAATTACCTGCTGATATCCGCAATGATAGAAGAACTCAAAAGCACATGCGCCGTCATCTTAACAAACTTTCCAAGAAAAAGTGGAGAAGCACCTGCGCTTCTTTTGACCCACGTGCCCCTTGTCACTTATGTGGCATATAGCGCGAGGGTTACGGTGTGCACCGCAGCAGAGAACACCATTTAATGCTCTCTCAATCTTCTTACGAAGGCCAGCTCTTGCGATTGCTGAGGATTACTGTGCTTCACTTGTAGGCCTATCAACAGTGAATACTATCGACCCAACAAGTGTGAGCTTTGAAGATGTTGCTGATCATACTTCAAGAGTGATGGATAACATCTTTAGCGCATTTGAACTCGATCAAGTTCTGGCATCCCTGAATCACTCTTCATCGCCTGGACCAGACGGTATTACGTATGGCACACTTGCACACCTTGGACCTCAAGCCCGCCAACATCTTTTAGACGTATTTAATGCTTCCTGGCTGTCCAGCTGTGTCGCTCAGGAATGGAAAACCGCTTGCGTTGTACCCATCCTAAAAGTCGGTAAGTCTCCTTTAGATATCAAATCCTACCGACCTATTGCGCTTACAAGCTGTATCGGAAAATGCCTGGAACGAATGATTCTTTCGCGCCTGGAATGGTTTCTCGAATCCAACTCACTCTATCCGGAATCAATGACAGGATTCAGACAAGGCCGAAGCTCTATCGACAATGTCATGGACCTAGTTGCTCATGTCGATGATCAGAAGCTCCGTGGCAAGCTCACAACGGCTGTATTTCTCGACATTCGGGGAGCCTTCGATAATGTTCAGCACTCAGCAGTTCTGCAAGGCCTAAGATCAATAGGTATCGGAGGTCGTCTTTATGACTGGATTGCCGACTACCTTCACAATCGGACAATCTTCGTGCGCACGAGTGATGGAGATACCAGCCACCATATTCTCACCAAAGGTGTTCCGCAAGGAGGGTTCTGAGTCCAGTCCTATTTAATATCGCCCTCATTGGTCTACATGCACTCATCCCGGATTCTATACATATCTCGCTGTACGCCGACGACGTGTGTCTTTGGACGTCAGCAGCGTCTCCTAAGAGAATACATTTACGCCTGCAAGCTGCTCTCCACAACATATCAAGGTTTTTGGCCATGCGAGGACCTTGAGTTATGCCCTGCAAAATCTGCTGCTATTGCATTCACTAGAATGAAAGTAGATCGTTACACCTTATCAATTGACGGTACTACTATTCCATACGTTCCAGCTCACAAATTTCTTGGAGTTTATATCGACAAAGGGTTAACGTGGAGCTCCCATTTGTCACATCTCAAAAACAGACTCTCTGCGTTTATTACCTTAGGACGCTTTATAAGCGGCACAACTTGGGGTGCTTCAACAGCGGCCCTCCTTCGTTTATACAACGCCTTATTTGTTGGAGTTCTTCGCTACAGCCTTCCTGTCATGCATGGACTTAGTCCTACCAACCTGAAAAAACTCCAATCTCTTCAAGCACAAGCACTCAGAGTATGTCTCGGAGTCCCTAAATCTACATCCACCATTGACACCATTGCCGAATCTCACTGCCTTCCAATAATAGCCATTCGTACCCAGGAGACTGTTCGGAATCATATTCGACACTTAACAAAACATCGCGCTCATCACCTGGCTGACTTACCAGAAAGGTGTTTTTACAGCCGTATTGGACAGCAGATTCTAGACCATACTGACAGCATACCGACTACGTTTCAAGAATATATGCTACCTACCACGCCCCCATGGTTCCTCTTCCCACTACAGGTGTATACAACTATCCCGGGAATACCGAAAAAGTCAACTCTTCCTGCAGTCGCCTTGCGGCAGTTTTCTCTGTCTGTGTTGTACACACGACATTCCTCCTCCTGTCACATCTACACGGATGCATCCACGACTCATACTAGCTCCTCTATTGGCTTTGTAATTCCCGCACTCACCCATACAAATGGTTATAAGCTTTCACATCGAATGTCTTCAACAGCTGCTGAACTTGTAGCAATTCGTGAAGCGTTAAGATTTATTATTGCAACGCCACCTCGTTCCTGGACGATAATAACAGACTCTAAGTCATCGCTGCAGTCCCTCGACTGCCCAAGCAGGAACAGCCCTTATAAGCAACTGCTATTACAAATACTTCAACTTCATTACGACGGAGTGTGTCAAGGCCACTCGATGTGCTTTCAGTGGATACCCAGCCATTGTGGAATTCCGGGCAACGAAATGGCTGATGCTGTTGCAAACCGAGCCCAAACATCCACTCAGCTAATGCAAGCCCCATTTACCAGGACGGACATCAGAAGCGTGGTGAACACTCTCGGAAAAAGAACCGCCGCACGTCTCTGGGAAGATGCCGCTGACAAGAGTACATCGCTACGAATCATTGACCCGCACTTAACATTTCGAGCACCTCCAGGTCTTAAACGGCGACGTGAGGCTGTGCTTCATAGGATACGCCTGAAAGTTGCATATACGAAACGTTACCTATTCTGCATTAGGCAAATCGACTCTCCAAATTGCACCACATGTGGCATTACTGAGGATTTAAAACATATAATGACAGAGTGCCCTAACTACGAAGATGAACGACTTCAATTGCACGCACAGCTCAACTTATCTCCTGGAACTTCCCTCACAATGAAAATGATACTAGGTCCCTGGGAAAATGAGGCTTTTGCCGCAAGAGCCACGAACGCCCTCGTCAGGTTCCTGTCAGAGACAGGCCTGGACAAGAGACTTTAAAACTGCACAAGCTCTAATCTTCCTACTATTTTTTTTTGTGTGTGTGTGTGTGATACTTTATTTCTTTCTTTAACTGTCGTATCCCTCATTCCCTCTCCCTACTCAGAGTAGCCAGTCAGGAGATGACTCCCGGCTAATTTCTCTGACTTCCTTTTTCCTGTCAATAAAAAAAAAAACAGTAGGACACAACAGTTTCCTTTTTGTTTTGTTTTGTTCTCTAAAGACCCGAGGATGTATCGTGTATCGGTGTTGCCGACGCGCTTGCACTCCAGCCAGGCTGGCGCGCGAGCTCAGGAATAAAAGGCACGAGCGGGTGTTCGCTTCTGGCTTCAACTCAAAACAGTCGTGTGATCAATACAATGCGCCGACTGGGAGATACCGACCGACTTCGTAAAGTACATCGAGACGGACAACGGCCGCAATATCCGAGCTGGCTGCCAGGCGGCCGCCATGGTTCGAGCGACCTTGTTTCGCGCACACAGTGTAGTTGGCGATCAGCGATGCGAGGATATGACAGCTCGGCTATCAACAAACTGTGCAAGAAGGCCAGATCAATTGTAGGACATTACAAGCATAGCCATAGTGCGCAGAAACGACTGGACGATCTGCAGTCGCAGCTGAACAAAGACGTGCTCTATGTTGTCCAGGATGTTGACACAAGAAGGAATTCGCAACTTTCACGGCCTATAGGGGGCGCACTGGTGCCTATCAAAATGGCTGTCATCTGGATGATCGTCGTAGAACAGCGGTACGAGGCTGTTCTACGAGCGTAGCAGAGGCTACAGAAGCGAGCTGCGAGCTTTCAGCGTCCCTGTCAAGCCCGCGCGCTCGTGCAGTGCGAGCATCGTTCAGGAGTACGTGCGTTTGCGAGTAGCTTCGGCTTCGCTATCACGTAAATTGAAATATTCGTGCTCGCGGCAGCTATGAAAGAATGCAAATATGAAAGGAATGGTTAATGAAACGCTGCGGCCGCGAGCTCCATTTTTTTTTGTTGCTTTTTTAGACGTTTTGGTACTGCGTATCTACAAATGGTGACAGATGCTTGTATTCGAACGTGGCACGTGCAAAATCGAACGTTACAGAGCCACCTGGATGGTGCAGCCAGCATAACATGGTCGCGTCTTGCGTAAGTATTCCGAAAGCGCTCGCGTCCCCTGCCCCAGAGCAACGGGTCTATAGTCAGTACCTCATGCTCTCAAGGCTCTTTGAAATCGAAGAAGCCATCACTTCTGAGCTTGTCACTTCAGACGCTACCATAGATGGCACTGCCGAGTGGAGGTATGCAGTGGAGTTTGTGGAGGTATTGACGCTCCTTGTTTGATGCAACTGTGATCACAAGTGCTGAAAAGTACCCCTCATTGTCAGCGTCGAATTCCAATAATATTTTAAACGCTGCATCGTCTTGATGGTTTCCAAGAATAACTCGGGGTTTCCTGACCATCGAACAAAATGGATCAAAACTCGCTTTGCGGACTATATTACAAACAGCGCTCAGACAAGGAAAGACGAAGAACTGGACAGAACAGGCAAAAACAAACAAAACAAATTAGTTGTTAGTTGTTTATACAGCAGGAGTTTAGTCTGCCAGAACATGCCGACATTGTTACCCACTGTAGATAAGCAATTTAGCCAGTGCGGTACAACCGCTAGCCTGGGGTCTTAGACGTGCACCACGCAGTAGTGATACACGACCGCACGCCGGTACGATGCTCATTCAGATCGAAACGGGCAGGGGTGGGGATTGAGCCCAGGATCCCTGGGGTTCTGCAGCGCGAGCTTTCGCTCCGCGTGCTCCGAGCTGGTGTGCGCTAGCCCACTCAGCCACCGATCCCCCCTCCCAGGACAGGCACTAACTCACAACTGACTATTTTATATACAACGAGAAAGAAGAAGGTGAATGAAGTGGCTGGTGTTGAAAAAGGAGAAGAAATAATTATATTTCTAGTCGGGGGTTCTAAGAAAGGAGCTTGTGAGACTAATAGAACTAAAACACAATTGACCAAAGCAAAAATATTAAAACTTAAACAAAGGTACTTAATTTGAACTATATACGATAATATTTTTTGATGGGATAGAAAATGACCTCTAGACCGTGAAAGACGAAAATAAGAATGAAAAAAATAATAAGTGCTCGCTCATAGGTCGCCGATCAGTGCCTCGTACAGCCTATAGTCCGACAGGCACCACAGCCAAGGCTATACCGACGCGAGCGCGAGGACCCACCCTGTGGCACACCTCACGCGCTCTCGTGCAAATGTAATTCCGAAGATTGTCATGTATAATGGTTCAAGTACTGAACCTCTTTCTCAGTCAACACCAAAGATGGTGTGGAGACGCGTTTCTTTCCATTGGCTTCTATGGTCTTCAAAATTTCTCTGATCCTCTTTTTTTGAAACGTCTGATCACTTCTGTGTCCGGAAGCAAAGATGTGCCGGAGCAGTCTTTGCTTTTGGACACAAAAGTACCCGCATTGAAGCAAACTCGCTCACATCTACTTGGTAATCCCCGCTACGTCAGTCACGAGCGAAAGGTTCTTTTCTACTGGCGGAAATGTTGTCACGGCGCATAGGGAGCGCTTACTTTCTGAACACGTAGAGCAGTTAATTTTCCCACATGATAATTTTTAACGAGTCCATTACTAGAAGTATCTTTTTAGTCTGCTGCAGCCCAGTAAAATGCAGTTGCATTGATTTATTTTAAAATGAAAGCCGTTTACAACTTCCTGTAACGCCGCATTAGAGCGCAGCTCTTGAGAAGGTCACATGACCTCGGGGGTCACGTGACCTCGGAGGGAGTCACGTGGCCGGGGGGTCACGTGACCTCGGGGGGGGGGGGTCACATGACCTCAGGGGGTCACATTACCTGAGGGGTCACGTGACCTCGGGGGTCACGTGGCCGGGGGGTCATTTGGCTGGGGGGTCACATGACCTGGGGGGCCACGTGGCCTAGGGGTCACGTGACCTGGGGTCACGTGTCCTTGAGGTCACGTGACCTTTGGGGGTCCCGTGACCTTGGGAGGGTCACCTGAACTTGCGGTTACGCCGACGCCGACGGCGACGCCAACGGCTACGCCGACGGCGACGTTGACGGCGACGCGCTCAAGCCGGAAACGAGCGTCTAAGAGCTGCGCTCTAAAAGGCAATAAAACCTGCTGTCACATCTTGTTTTGCAATTTTTTAGTACTATATACAAATATTCGGATCTCGATATTCGAAGTCAGTTTTTTTACTTATTCGTATTGGATTCGTATTCGAAAATTTCAATATTTGCACACCCGTACTTATTGCCTTATGATATGTGGCAAAGACATGATGAAATAACTGAGAACCACATGCGGCAACGTTCTTCGGGGAGGGCATGCTAAGGCTAGCGCACGTTATAATAACTGCCCAAACCGTTTCGGTTATTAAGTAGAGATGTAGTGGCTGTATGTATTTACATTCTGTGCATATTGTCAAATAGAAAAAAATAGGAGATGAATGTAAAACTAAAAATAAACATTTAATGAGGGAAACATTTACCTGTAAACTTGAGGTGAAAGGCACCAACGCTCTGCTTCCAGGTGGAAGAGCGACTGACCTTAAGCAGCGCGTGACCTCTGCCTTATACACGCTGTAGGTTCAGGAATGTTCTGAACCAGACCGCACAAGGACATTGGGGAATAACTTTGTAGTAGAACATTGAGTGATAAAAGAAAAGAGCCTGGTCGTGCGGGGTTCAAACCCGGTTCGTCCGTATTGCAGCCGTGTGCATTGCCAACTAAGCCACGCACGCGGTAACATTGGGAGTCTTTTCATCACTCAGGAAAGCTTCGCTGGGTGACGTACGATGATGTTTGAACCACACGCGAAAACCATCTCTGACATACCCTTATAATAAAAGAAGTAACAACAATATGTACAAGTTGTATCTACAATTGTGGATTTGGTCTATATATTACTACACTTGCATGTATCCACTCTTCACGTGAAACGTGCTTTGCCTCTTCAAAGGGGAGGGGGGGGAGTCTAGAAAATTGCGACGCCGAAAAATGAAGCCACCCATTAATTCGATACTGATTGAATGAGCCATGTGATGACGTCATAAACCTTATACCCGAAGCATTTAGATTATTAAATGATCGTCTTTCCATCATGTCACGACACAGGGCCGTGAGTTCGGATACTATTGGCAGAAGTAATGCCCTGCGGAGCATCCTTCTGCGTCCGGCAGATAGTGGCTTGACATCCTGTCACACGTTTTAAAACCTGGGTTGGCGCCGGTATCTCCATTTCTGAAATTGCTGTCGAGTGTAAGTTCATTGTTATTCATTTACACTGCTCACATTTGCATAATGGAGTCGCCCTTGTAACTAATTTTACTGCTACGACCAGTGCGACGCATAAGAATTCAGAGTATTCTAGTTGGCTCCACATTCCGCTGTCAGTTTCTGGGCTTCAATGAGCACTACGTTCCAGAAGCGTGAATACCGCTGGTCAGATTATTATGCTGAACCGCACGTTGAAGAGGAAGCGTCCTAGATCTTGCAGTGTTCGTCGAGTTGAGTACGTAATATACACTTTATCAAATTTTGAGACTAAAGAGGTAGCATTATTTACATATAAGATTAATCGATCCACGTTCCTATTCGTCGCTACGTGCTCAGATTTACCTCCTTCAGACCAGAGCGCAGTGGCGCGGTGCAATGCCGGCGCTCAATGGGTGTGTAGGGTAAGTAAGCACAAAGTTATTACAATGTACGCTAGAAGTGCAGCTGGCGCTGGTGCGCTGTTGCGAACTGATGCAGGGAGCAACAAGTCAAGAATTTACTTCCGATAATGCAATATTGTGGCCAAAAGATTGTTATTTGTTTTCTGTTCGCTCGATTATAAGAGCAGGTATTACACAGAAGTGTTAGGAACAAAATGGCTTGGAAGCTTTCTCAGTCAAGAGATAAAACTATTGGACAGGTATTTGGAGCCCAAAAACTGTTTTTATGGTTGAAATTCATGGCTTAAGATACTTTGATGTGAATTGTTAAACACTGTTAGCGTCAACACAGCGTCCGCGATTCTTCTGCAGGGGAATTAGACGTTCCGAACGAACGAATTGCATCTTGATATTCAAGAGAGACGAAAAAAAAACTACGCAGTAGCACTGGATCAGTAACTCCCTGTCTATGTAGATCATCAAAATAAAATAAAAGACAAGTCAAATTTGACGTTTGCAAGCAGCCGCGCTTCGAGAGCTAACTACACCATTAGCAAGATGGCGGCACCCAGAAGCCGTACTCGCAAACGTTTATAGAAAGGTCTTAAATCAATTCCTTTCGGTTTATTCTTTCTGCTTACGCATATGCGCTAGGTGCTTGTTCTAGCGTTCAAAAGATCATGTCATGATTGTAATCCTTAAAGGGCGACTCCGGCCAAAACTCAAAATGAAATAAATTACTGGTATCGCTGTAGTGACACAAAATACGACCCCAGCCAAAATATTACGTCCGCGGGACGCCGCATTCTCCACTAATGCCGATAATAAAAATGCGACCCGACGCCAGCCGCTGCACCTTAGCGGGCTGCCAGCGTGTTGCCAATCGCTAAAACAACATTCGGCCGTGACGTCAGTATCGTTCTCTTTTTTCCTCCGGTCCGGGCGTTGCGCGCTTCTTTGAGCCGCTACCACCGCAACTTCGGCTTGTGATTGGCGTGTTTAGCCGTTGCTTTTATCTGTTGCCCGTGTAGCTTCAATATAGCCTTTTGTTTATTTGCTTGTGAGGACTTTAAGACTCATTTTAGCGAGCAACTCGGTGCGCCCAAGACTGCCCAACTGTTCATCGAAAGATGCCGAGTGCAACTTGTAGCGCTGTGGGCTGCTCAAACAACCCGCTTCGCAACACGGAGGTGCTTTTTCACAAGTTTCCAACCAAGAAAAAGGTGCGCGATAAGAGCTTCTCAGTATATGAAATACAAAGCGAGACCTTTGATCGCCCACATACTTTTTGTTGTTGTTTCGTTTTATGTTTTGTTTACTGCTTACTGCTATTTGTTTACACAAATAAGAAAGGGGATACCTGTCATTCTACGCCAAAGAGACAACATGCACACTCGATTTTCGATAGGAATGCACAGGAGGACTGCCAAAGTAGACTGGTATACCTGCCCGCTTCAATCGCATCCCGGAAGTCGCGTATACACTACCGTCATTCAAACCGTTGTCGACATTATAACTGTTTGCGTGTAACCTCCGATCTAGCAATAGGAAAACAAAAAGTGAAAATGTGCGTTTGGCTGTGCCTGGTCTGCGTCTGAACGAGACAGTCGGTGCCTTGGTGAAGGTCCGAAAATGGAGCACTCTCGAAAATTAAGCTTACTTGATGACGTTTTTTTCTTTTTATGAGGAGAATGGTTAACTTATTTGCCATTCTGAACCCAGTATCGATGTTTTTTTTCATTTGTAACCTTTTTCAGTACCTTGACGGCGCATGGGCATCTCCTTTTCAAACATTTTGAACATTATTACATGTCAATGATTGTGACCTGCCTCACCTGTCGCTGTCGCCGACAAAGTGCCTCTTTTCGCCACGGAGGGCGCTTGGTATTTGCTTTTCTGCCATCAAATGTCATTTATATACAGGCTGGACTCTCGCGCTCTGCAGCTAATTCCAGATGATCACCGCGATACCTCATATCCACTGCCATAGCGCGGCACTAGAAGAAGGATGTAGTCGTTTTCACTGTCCCCTGTGCGTTTTGAGGAAAAGAAAGCACAAGGGCAGTTTTTAGCTGGTGACAACAGTTTTCTCGTTGGTTTCATCAATATTTGGAAATGTCCGCAGATGCAGAAACTTCAGTTAGCGTACTGAAGGAGTGAATGCTTTTTATTTCAAGACTTCAGTTTACGGTGATTTCGCAGGTCCTGCGATGTCGTCTTTTTCTTTCAACACCCTCAAAAGACAGTCTGCCTCATTGTATTTACGGAAATGGTTGCAGTTGCTCTGGGCCAACACACGGTCCTTGGTGTCGTAGAAATCATAGCCAGAAGTTTGTGACAGGCGCTTCCAGCTCACCTATCTGTGTCCATGTGACGCATTCGCTTTTATATTTTACGCCGTATGCAAACTCGCGCCAAAGCGGAGTGTGTTCCAAGTAAAAAAAGAGTAACTTAAAAAATTCAGATAATGAGTGTTTTGCAGTTGCAACAGGCTTCTAACTTTATCATTCTTCTTTATCATCTTATGGCGATGCGGAAATCAAAGAAAGAACATCCGAACTTCTAAAACAATTTCGCGGAAGTCATCGCAGGCTTTTCTATGGTTCTTACAGTTATCTTGGAGTGCAGTATAGCTAGGTCCCCTCAGAGATAACTGTGTGGTGAGTGCGTATAATGCCCAAACATTACGCTATTCATAGTTGTTGATCCCGTACAAAACGTATTCAAGGATGGATTGTCAGCTTATGTATTTCGAGCACATACTTTTCTGCGTGTTGATATATATATCACCTTTTCGCCTGTTGCAATGCTGTGACCAATAGAAAAAGAAAATAAATTTAGAAGGAAAAATAAACGTTTAATATTCACGGGTGAGTGATGATGCAAACGTTTTCCTACACATGTAAAAAGAAAGGTGCCACGCATCTTGCGTCCGCGACGGAAGGGTGACTGTCCCGAAACAGCGCGTTTTGGTTACTTTCATACACACGGCACGTTCAACAATGTTCTGAACGACAACACGCGATGACGGCCAAAATTGGGCTGGAATTTCCTATAAGTGTACAAAATTAATCCAATGGGGATGCGGGCCTATCGGGATTCGAACCCCCTTCCTTTGAGTTACAGCCGGATGCGTTGCATACTCAGCCACGCACGCGGAAATATCGCCTGTACTTCCTTTCACCATACGTACAGAGGCAGCTGACGCTGCGAGCACATAGGACCAATCAGACATCATCAACAAAGCACCCTCAAATGCTCGTCATGCTTCAGTATGTGTCCTATCCTCCCTGAACCAATCATAAACGGAAAAGTCCAGTGACTCTCGTTTTTTGACGCTGTTGGATTTCTCCCATTAGCTCTCAGCGTCGGCGGTGTCCGGACTTAAATGAATCGAGGAATGAAAACGATCCCTTATGCGGCATTTACACCACGTCAAAATGTACAACAATATCAAATTCATTACATTTCTATTATGTTTGTATTTTAGGCTTCCTTATCGTAATAAAAATGTGATGAGGCTTCACTAATGCACTTTGATCACGTAAGTGAAAAGGGGTAAAATCGTTGCGATAAGTTGAAAAAAAGTAACAAAAACTGCTCAATAATTTTTATTTGGTAAAAATAATGATATGGTTCAAATTAGAAACTTGATGAGCGTAATTGAAAGTCACTGAATCAGTACATTTTTAATACATTGCTGCAGATCCGAAGCGCGGGGTGCGTTAGAATCACCACTCGTGCAACAGGCGCAATGCTGGCGGTGTGAAAACATGGATTATATAGTATCTTCCAAATCCATTTTGAAAAATTATAAAAAATCTACGCATACCTAAGTAGCCTCGTCTTAAAGTGGGGATGTCTTGGCCGTTTTTACGCATTCATTCCTCTTTAACATTTGGCCACCCGCGCCTTGCCAGAGAACTTTCTGAGGACATCTCACTCTCTTACTAAAGGCCGAAAAAAGTAAAGCCCTCGAGCACATCCTCCTACGATGGGAAATACTTGAAAATGAGTCCTTTTTTATAAAAGCGGCCTCAAAGTGGGAATGGTTGGACCGTTTTTCGCTCGCCTCGCCAAGGAACTCTTTGAGGACAGTCCAGTCCTTAACTAAAGACAGAATATAAAATGTAAAACCCTTGAGCTGATCCCGGTACCATGTCAAATACTTAAATTGACTCCTTCCTGGGGAAGCCGGTTTCAAAGTGGGGATGGTTCAGGCGTTTTTAGGCATTCGCTCATCTTGTGAAATTCGAGCACCAGCGCCTGGTTAGGAAACTTTTTGAGGACATATCAGTCCCCAACTAAAGGCGGAATATAACATGTAAAGCCCTCAAGCACATCGTGGTACAGTGGTAAAACTTCAAAATAGGTTTTTTTGAGGAGAAAACAGTGGCAAAGTGGGATGGTTCGGCCGTTGTTTTTACGCATTCGTTCATCTTTTACAATTTGGGCATCCTCGCCTCCCCAAGGAACCTTTTTAGGCAACTCAGTTCCCAACTAAAAGCGGAATATAAAATGCAAAGACCTCGTGCACATTCTGTTGCGATGACAAATACTCAGAAAAAAAAGTTTTCAGAAAACCGGTTTTAAAGTGGGTATGGTTCAGCCGTTTTTAAGCATTCAATAATCTTGAAATTTGGGCACCCGCCCCTCGCCAGGGAACTTTTAGAAGAAAACTCAGTCCCTAGCTAAAGACTGAATTTAAGATATAACTCCATCGAACACATCTTTGACCCATGACAAATGCTTCAAAATGAATCCTTTTTCAGAAAACAGGTCTCAAAGTAGGGATAGCTTGGTAGGCATTCGTTCATCTTGCGAAATTTGGGTATCCGCGCCTGATTCATTACTTTTTTTAGGTCGGCTGAGTTTTTAAATGGTTACGAAACACACAACTTAGGGCTTTTGAATACAAGTGGCTGCCATGGCAAATCTTCTAAAACGTCCCATCCTTGAAGAAGCTTGCCTCGAAGTGAATATGGTTCGTCTCTTTTCACGTATTCGTTCATCATTTCAAATTCGAGCACGCGTCTTTTATCCAGGAACTTTTTGAGATCGGCCGAGTGCCTAACTGTGTAACAAAATACAAACTTTAGTGCCTTCGTCAAAAGCTGCTGCTACGGCAAATCCTCTAACATGAACTATCTCTGAAAAAACATATCGAGAAGTGAACATGGATTGACTGTTTTCAGCCATTGGTTCATCATTTATAATTTGGGCATCCGCACCTTGTCCGGGGACGTTTAGTCATCAACCAAGTTCTCAACTGGCAACGAAATATATAATTTCAAGCAGCCGGTTACAAGCTCGTGCTTTTGAACAATCTTTGTCTCACCGATTTGTTTGTTTTTCTTAGTTTGCAGGGCAATAGGGATAATTAATTTGATACAAACATTTACTGCGTGCCTAAATTATACGTTAGACTTCTGGATGTTACGTTCACAAGGACAATAAACCTCTAATAAATTGTTTATTCACCGCAGTGCTCCCACCCCTAACAAGTAAAACCGTTTTGTTATAATCAAATAACTTTAAAACTAGCGAAAATATTTTGAAATTTTTTTCAGAATATTGTATTATAAAACTGCTGTTTTTGTTGGCTAGTTTACTGACGTGAGAATCAGAGTACTGGAAATGATCATAAACGGGGACAAACGTCGGAACGAGGACAAATCCAACTTACTGGGCAAATATTTCTCAGGAATTAAATATAATAATTTTGAGAAAACAGAAAATGTACTTTGCACATTATCCACTTTTTTTATTTACTGCAATCAAATGGAAAATCTTGTATTTTGTTGTAGTTTTAAATTGTGCTCGTTTAAACTTCGCTGTTTCGCAAAAGTTTGTGTGAGTCAGCTATGATGTATATTTTTCTACAGATGTGATATACCTCTTAGGCACTGCAGAATATGCCATATTATTGGGGGGGGCACCATCTAATGTATACAATCATACAAAGGTTTTATACTCTAGAATAAACTCTATACTTCAAGCAACTTGGATACTATCCGTAGTGACAATACATAAAAAAGTTTATTCGACTCAGGAAACTGCAGTTTGCACGTCATCAACTTAAAAGTTTTGCGCAAGAATAGCGGTATATTTTAGAATGAAGTAGTTGAATGGCAAATTTATCAAAGTGTAGCGTTCTGGTGTTATGGACATATTTTTTTATTAAATAGTTGCACTTGAATGGGAGTGCTTTCTTAATATACTAAGATATGGCGTAAGCACACTATGGCACAAATTCCAAGGGATGCTTACCTCACACACTAAAAATAAGGCAAATAATGAGACCACTCCCGAAATTTAAAATATGCCTAACGACGGGGGTTACGGGTGGGGGGGGGGGTAAGTAGTTTGTATTGTTATTTTCCGCTTGCTTTGTAACGCTAATACATTTACCATAAGCCACGTCATAATTTGAAAATTAACAATATTCTTAAATTATCACATTGGTGTAACAGAAAACTAGGAATGATAGTCTGCTATGCGATTACGGAAACAAACACTTGGGCGAAGGCCATACTCACTCGAGCGTCACTAAGAATGCAAACCTCTGCATAGGTTTCTGAATATGCTACCTGCCTGAGCCCAAAAATATTAGGCCTACTCTGGCGCCCACACGGGCGTCATTAGGTTAGTTGGAAAATATTTTTATTATAATTATAAAAAGGTGAACAACGCTCACCGATCTTGACTTAAGGTATCTTCCTTGAGCGCATGGGGATCTATAGAAGTAGAACGTGGGAAAGTATATTTTTTGTTTAGTTTCGGGTTTTCTTGTAAGGTGTTGGAGCTAAAATTGAAATATTAATATTTCTTTTGTTGCAATTCAACTGGTAGGTTTATTTTGAACATATTTATTTCTTCAGGTCCGATGAAGTCCACTAAGACGTATAGAAACCAATGTACTCTTAGACCTGAGCATACATTTCAAAAGAGGTACTCACGTCATTTAAGTGCATATAAAGGCGCAATTATAACTAGCTTTTCGAGATGCTTCCTTAAGAAAGGAAATGCACTTATCCGAGGATGTTTTACGCTTCTCCATAAAGAAATTGTAGCTTGACTGGCGTTTACTGAAAACAGTTTATGATTACAAGTACATAGTTTCTTGAAGATCATATTAATGATGGCAATATATTTGACCAATCTTCTAGGTTAGTTGTCTTCATTGCACTTTCCTGTTGAAACTTCATTTCCCGTCCTTGAATGTATTGGCAGCAAATGGTTTTTATCCATCTGTAACAAAAAACAACAAGAGACCAGCATTTTATTTAAATCAGATAAAAATACGAAGTTTGTCTTCTTCATTGCATCCTTCCTTTTACTCAAAATGTATGACAGCAAACTAACATGCGAATACTAGTAATTCTATTAAAAACGCTTCAGAATGGGATCAGATTTATAGCGTAGGTGGCAGTATGGAACTTGCTTGCAATCAATTTACCCGGTTGCAAAAAACGAATTTAAACTCTCCTAAACTACGGTCAGATTGTGGCTATGCGGAGCCAGAATATCACTCCTTGTGATCTAAGTATCGTAATGTGCCATCCATATGTTTGTATTCTTCTTCCAGTACTGTTGGCGTACCTATATTTTGATCTCCGATATCCATTTAAACATCTGACAAAATACATATTGCAGTTCTTTTTTACGCTGGGTAGGGAGAAACTTGCGCATATATAGAACCGTCTTCTCGGCGTTTCCCTATTATTTTTGTCTTACTGTACGCAGATATTAAAAGCTTCTTGATGCACATGCATGTCATCAAGGATTGTTGTTTTTAGGCGGGGTAAACATATTCGAGCAAGTGAAGATAACGTGTGAGATCTGATTTCAGGTCTACTGCTTCATTTCAGCCTGCAATGTTTGAGCCAATTTTTTTTATAACAGAGCTTTTCAACAATTTGTTAGGCTGTAGTAACGCATATGCAAATAGAAAATTTCATCTAATCAACGTAAATGCTAAGATTAAAAACACAAATACCGTAAACATAAGGTCACTTTTATGCGCAAAAAAAAATCGATACACGATTATATTTCTCTAAAAAGGTAAGAGCGAAAAGTACGGCTAAAGAAGTCTTAGCTACCAATCCTAGTGTACACATCTGTTTGTCCTTGACATTTTTGTTTCCCTATTTTTGTTCAGCCGCGGAGGTCAGCACGACTCAGAAAAACCAGAAACCGTACGCACGACAAACCAAAAACAGTTATTCAACTCTTAACCGTACGTAGAATGTGAATCAACTTCCTCATAACCGTAGTATTCGCACTATATTCTGTGGACGCTATATGTTTAAAAGTTTAGTTTCTACACCGTGCGGAATACGTCAACGTGAAGTGCCAGCGATACAAATATATACAAATATTTTGTTTTTCGTAACTAGTCGTCATCCGTGGGGTTGTTGACCACTGCAATTATCAAGTTCAGGCTGTTTCATGCAAGGCACTACCCAGCAAGAAAAGCCGAGGCTGTCATGGCTGAGAAAACCCCGAGACTGCGGGTAAACGACACAACACTAAAAGTCTTTCTTTTGCTCTCAATACCACTGCAGATGACACACACGCTAGCTGTGACCAAGCGAACAACATGGATGGATCAGATTTCATCTTGATGGAAAAAACTCACCGCTCGATGTTGTAAAATATTACTACAGGTAACCAAGGATAATTTCAAGCTTCGAATCTTCTTGCCCCTTGAAATTTAAACAGACAAATAAATACTTTAATAATTTTGAAGAAACCACACCAGAAATGAAAAAGAGAATTTATGGTAATTTTTGTATCCTTTAAAACAATACGAATTATAAATGTTAGACGAACTATTAAACAGAGCAATTTACATTTATATTTTAATCAGTAAAATTAAGGTGGTAATAGTGAAATATAGTTTTTAAGCAGAAGTAAGGCATAAACGACCAGCGCGAAAAATTCAGCAGGTTCTGATCATGTGAGGAAAAACAATTTGTATCCCAAATTTTCCTCTTTACATAATAGTCCGGAATATAAAATAATGCGTAAGAACTCGCCGTCGGAATAAAAGCAAATACAATGCGAACTTTGTATTGAGAGGCAGCTATCAAAACGTTGAATTTAATGGGGAGCTGAAGGGTTATCGCTCATTATCTTGTTCGACACTCAGTATATGGAAGTTGAAACACGTGGAATATCATGAATATTAAGTTTAAATCGTAAAGTAAAATCGAGGCATTCTGATGTAACAAGCTGAAGGTCCCAGAGCCCTAACCACAAGTGAGAATTCATTGTGAATATTAGTAAATAAAAACACATACGTATAATTGGAGCATGTTCATGCAATACGCAGCAGAAAGTAGCTACCTTCATCGGAAACTGGCAAATCAAAGTTTGGTTTATAATGTTCATTGGCAATATTGCCGCTAAAGATTGCATTAAACGAGACGAGGCTCTGGAGGTGAAAGTGTAAATAGTGTCTGATGATCCACGAAGAGTTAACAAATTAGAACGTGTTGGCATAGCAAGCTCTAAAAGTAATCAGTAAGTAACAAAAAGAACGAATACAAAACGAGACGTCAACCTGCATTCGTCGTTTCTTTTTCCGTTTTTTTTTTCTCTCAGAAATAAGGTATTCCTGATTTTAACCTGTAAAAATTACGTCTGTAACTCGACAGTGTTTATTTTTCCTTGGTACAAAGCTTATCGGGCGTATTCTCCTATTACTGGGAATATTTGCAGGAACTATGGCACATTGGGTAAATTCGAGTGTCTTGTTAACAATTTTTTTCACGTAGTAACGTTTAAAAGGGCAATGAGGACAATTTCAGTCGATTCGTAGTTATCGTGTTTAACGTCTTTGGGTAGCGTCGGGCAGCTGATCTGTTTTTTCCAGGCGTTTTTAAAAGGTGTTTTTTGCTTCTCAACGAAAAAGCTTTGTTCAAAATAGAAAGGAAACCAACATGTTCTACATCTGCATTGATTTCTTCCTTATGTGAGCGATCACAAACAAAGACTCCGCTTGCGGGGACATTTTACTGAGGCAATGCTGTCTAATCTGTGAACACCCGTGGCCTTGAGAGCGCAATAACCCGTAGGCGCGTAAGAATGCAGCGGAGAGCTCCGCTCCGTTGACCACTAAAGTGACCGAACTGTGGAGACTATGTGATCATTGAAGCAGTTCACAGTCAGTCTTGTACCACTGGATTACGCTCTATAGGATACTCTCAAGCAAAAAGCACGTTCGGGCGAGAAAACAAAAATTGTAAGTATTTATTGGTCATGCGAGCACGTAGCTTAACCACCCAATTAGAATAGCTGTACACTGAAGCATATATAAATTCTGTTATTTGGGAAAGTTATCCCCTAATATAAAGGGTAATAACAATCCCTTAAATGTTGCTTTGTAAGATGTACTACCGCAAGTGCCGGTCAAATCTAAAACTTGCAGCGTGGAAGTACGTGGGATCAAGGATTTGTTTAGACATTGGGGTGTTGACTTATCTGACAACAACGAAAACAAAAGCAACGAGGGGATCATCAAAAAACACGGTTCAACAAGTTGAGGGTGTGACAAGATCGCTTCCAGACGACCATCAAGAGATGGGAGATGCGTCTATTTACCGCGTGATGTGCCACAGCTTCTTTGGTTGCAGGGTCGACAACCCGATAAAAATGTTTTAATCAGGTTGAAGTTCTTTCTGTGAGCTTCAAGCTCGAGGTTTTGTCGGTGAGAAGATTGCCCGAAATAAATTTCCCTTCGTTTCTTGCTTTAAGAATCACCAACAGTTTCAGTTGTGAGGGGTCGTCATCATAAATAGTAGACTTTGCGGAATTTTGTTTCTTTCAATTTTTTGAATCCTCGAACGCAATGCAGAAGCAGCACCACTTGTAATGTATAGTAAAAATATTCCAAAGGCAAATATTTTATTTTAAATTTTCTTCAGCATCTCTTTATCGTCGTGCTATCTAATTTAATTCAAATATTGCCCCGAAGTGCAATTTGTCATGCATTGCGCTGGTTACGCTTGAGACAATACAATTATGTACAGGATATAAGACAAACGTGTATGCAATGTTGCTTACCTGGCTCCATACCCGCTTATGAGAGTTCACATGTCCGTCTGCACTCTTCTAGTCTATCAAACCGGTTCAGATTTCTAAGCAACCACCGTAGAAGAACCGTCTGCAGTGTCCCGCTTGAGGGTCGTACAAATACTTCTTCAAGACGAATAAGCAAGGGCCCGGATCTGCTGGCAGGAAGCACCGTTCATCTTTCTGCGCCTCGGTCACTGTTCAAGAAAATTTTAGTGTCAAAAGCAGTCTCTCATCAGCCTTGCAGATAAGTCGATGATGTAAGCTGGTGGTTCAGTTTGTCGAGTGAGCGCGGTAAATGCGACAGCTCTATGCAGACCAAGGAACGAATTATTTACGTTGTTTCTATTTAAAATATTGTGTAACATCATCTCTTACCTAAGCAAATACTTTAATTAGCATACAGGTCTCTTTCCTTACAAAAAATTTATATCTGGCCAGATCTGATGATTTCAGATATGGCCATATAAAAAATTACTACATATAACCTGCTATAATATATCTGCCAGATATAGCTTCATAATGCCAGATATAGCCTGATATTCCTGGCCAGGTATGGAAATTCCAGATGCTGGCCAGGCATATCAAAAGGACAGAAGCCTGAAATCAGCACTTTATATCTTTTTATTATCTACAATTATCCCAAGGGCCCCGGCCCGCACTCGAGGATTTATAGGAACGGTGATCCTTCAGCTCTCTAGTGATCGCTAGTTTTGACCAATTCCATGGTTACACAGCTTCGAGTGTAATTCGTTGTCACCCTGAACAAGCGTCCCATAGGGCTCAAGGACCTGTCATATCACTTTTAAAATTTCTCGTCAATGGCAGCGTTTATGATACTGTGCATTCTGTCCAACCTTCAACCAGGCTGAGGCGCCGAAATCTCTTACAGTATTACCATTCTCGTGATTGCTGTTTTAGCAGGAATTAATTAAAGCCGAGAAATCACAACAACCCAAACCGGATTTAGCTCGGATTCAGCGGAGCTGTTTCTAAAATTTTTAGCGTTTCTAACTTAATATCAGCGTCTTTGAAGCTGTACGAGAATGATAATAATGTAAGAGATATGTCTGCAGCTCATCCAGGCTGAAGGTTGAACAGATTTCACAATACAGACATTGGCGAAAAATGTTAAAAGTGATATGACAGGTACTTGGGTTCAATACGACACTTGTTCAGGGTGACTCCGAATTACACTCAAAACTGTGTAAACATAGAATTGGTCTAAATTTCCGATCACTAGGCAGCTGAAGGAACACCGTCCCCATGATTCCTCGAGTACGGGTCGAGGTGCTTGGGGGATTAAGCAAATTGTCTATTCCGGCGTAATGTTAACACTTCAAAATAATTAAGTCTACATTGAAATCCTCGTGAAAATTAGCACGAATAATCTCGAACTTAAGCTTGCCAGAGCTGAAGTTTGGGATTATTTGTGCTAATATTTAGATTGCGAAGAATGAGTAATTCACATTTTGCTAACAAAGTAAATATTTAGCTTTTTTATTTTTTTCATTTATTGAAAACCGGCCGCCAGATAAAGCGGCATATACGCCAGATAAGGCTGTGTATATGCCAGATAAGTCTGTATATACGCCATATCAGGCTGTAGTATACGCCAGATAAGTCTGTATATACGCCAGATAAGTCTGCATATACGCCATATCAGTCTGTATATACGCCAGATAAGTCTGTGTATACGCCGTATATAATCATATAATGTTTGATATGGCCAGATATGGCCCAGAGATAAGATTTCCATACGGGTTGGACATAACACTATTACGAAGAACATATCTAGAGTTTTCACGCCCTAGTGCGTTTGCTTGCTCCATAAGGAAACGTACTAAACCTTGATAAGTATAACAAATACTGCGGGCGATTCTGTCAGCAACATGATTTTGATTGACCATCACCACACATTTCTTCCTGCTCTCACTTTAACGATGCAAGTTTGCACTAAAACGTAGGGTCTAACTTCTTCATTAGCCAAATTTTGCATTTAACTTTAATATTGATGCTATCTTTGGTATTCTAAATGCAAAAGTGTTTTGCCTACTTGGTTCAATATAAAGGTCCCACAGTAAGAAAAAAATACTGGATCAAAGATAGTTTGAGGTTCTCCTTACAACCAAGCATGCTTATTTTAAATATGTACTGAAGATATTTGATTCAATATTGCACTATTTACGTGAAAAGGTCGCATTCTTAGAGGTACAATGCTCTCCTACTGGCGGTCAAAAATACAAAGAGAATTGTTACGTCAAGCAAATTAACAGGGCTATGTAACAAATCCCTTACCTTTATTAAATTCTCGTCAAGATTAATCACTGATATTCATAATATACAAACCACTATTTCGAGCCTGTATCCTTTGCTGCAGCAGTCTCAAAAATTAAAGTTCGAATATCCGGCATGACATTGAAAGTGGCAAAACGCAAATCAAGTGCTCACACATTGTTCCTGTCCTGAGCCGAATTAGGCTATCGTCAGTCTTCGGTTATTCTTTCGTGTATGATTCGCGAAGGAGTTGTTATAACAATTGACCGCGTCTACACTTAAAATAACACATCGGCATAAAATCCTATCACTCAGTGTCGTCGTGTGCCTGTACAAGAGTGGTCCAAAATTGACCAAAACTTCTATAAAAATATACTAGGGTGTTTTTTAAGCTTAAGAGATTTGTTTAAAAAAGCTGTGAAAGTTACACTTATGTCGCTTGTGGAGGTGAGTTATACGGCCAGGGGGACATATTATGAGGGGCTAATCGTCACGATCAGTCGGCTAATTAATTGAAATTTGTTAGTAACCTTTCTATATAATGAAAATAGACATATGGTTCCAACTAGAAACTTGCTCAGCGTCATCGAAAACCCCTAAATCACTCATTTTCAGAAAGACTTAGAGCACGTGAGAAGCGTAGTAGTGCACTAAAGTTACCACTCGTGGAGCAGGTACAAGGCTGGGGCTAGATAAGAGACGGAAAAATCGCGCGGGCGCCCTATCGCAACCTCTAGCTTTGTACCTGCTCCACGAGCGGTTAATTCAGTGCACTACTACGCGTCTCACGCGCTCAAAGTCTTTCTGAAAATGACTGATTTAGGGGTTTTCGATGACGCTGAGCAAATTTCTAATTGGAACCAAATGTCTATTTTCATTATTTAAAAAGTTAATTAACAAATTTTAATTAGTTTAGCCCACTGATCGTTACGATTAGCCCCTTATAATATGCCCTCCTGGCCATATAACTCACCTCCTCAAGCGGCATAAGTGAACTTTGACGGCTTTTTTTAAACAAATCTGTTAAGCATAAAAAAACACCCTGTATATATATATATATATCATTTTGCACGCAACGAAATTGTGTCAATTCTCCGAAGTATTCCTAGCACGCCTCCGGACATTGATGCATCGTTGTGGAGATATCTAATGTGCTTTTTTTTTGCGTAAAACAAATTCTGCTGCGTTAATGCAGTTAGACGAACGCGTCCGTGAGGCTTTTTTGTGACCAACTGACGTCATTCGCTCGCGAAGCTGTTCACAGCATTTGTGCACTTTTGTCTGTCAACACTGGAAGCTCCCTCATCGTGTTTTTAAAATGCTGCAAACTTCAGCTGGCTGAACACTATTCTTCACATAAAATTTTATTAAGCACCGCTGCTCAAAAGCCGCCTCATTTGCTCGCCGCCATGGTAGCTGGAACTGTTGCGCATGTGTCAAAGACGTAATTCTGGGTGTCGGATAATCAAGAAAGATTACGTTAACATCCTCCGCAAGTTTCATCGTGCTACATTTTTTCAAAGATATATTTTATAATTAAAAGTCCCTGTCTAGCGTGAACTAGCCTTGTATTTGTCACACTTTTCTAGGTGCACTTGTCGAAGGTACAAAACATTAAAATCAATACCCATTCACGGCCCATTTCGGTCAACATGCTGTTTTCCTCGTTATAATTTAGTTTTGGTAAAAAATACTTGGATACTTTAAAAAGGTATAGGTTGAGTTAATACACAACTTTATATTAAGAAGGCGTATGTACGCGGAGTGACATTGTAAGCCCTAAGAGGACATCGCTTTTTTCCATTTTTTCTTCGACACTGTACTGAGGGTCACAAACGTTCACTGCACTCCAATGAGTGCTATGTGAGGAAGCCTCTTTTCGGCTTTTACCACCGTTGTGATAGTATGGGATGTAGTTAGTGTGATCCCGATAAGCTTGGTGAGCCTTGTGCCTCCTGTTCACCTCCAACAAGTGTCGGATTTGTAATATTAAAAAAAAAAAGCATTTTCTAAAGCTTCTAGAAAAACGTTTGGAAATACTATTTGCTTTTTAAATCCACAAAATCATGTTCATGTTTCTTGCACTGCGGTAATAATCATACCCAAGCAAACGTCAAAACGTTGAGAAATGCTTAAAAACTTTGCCTGTGCTTACAAGTCTGACAGTAAAGAAACTAGAGAGACGGACTTACCCACAATCATTTTCAGAAAGAGGAGCGAGCAAAGAAGGAAAAGAGCTGATTTCATGGTTTTCAAGGACTGAGCTTGCGAATGCGAGATGCTCCCAGAGAAACATCCGCGAACGAATATATACCCGCAAGTTTCCTGACAATGATGATATCTAAAAATAGCTACTCCTGACAGTCTATACTGCTTCCGCCGGAAAACAATTAATGCTGTCCTTGGTGAGCTTTTTTTTTTACACTCTTTTGGATATAGTTGCATCGGGTACAAAGAAGAATTCTTGTTTTCAGTATCGAAAGTCGTTAGACGAACAAGTTGAGGAAAGTTCAACTTACCCGTTATCGTACCGACGATGAGACGGAAGCTCATTAGGAAAATAATGGCTCGCATGATTACCGCGACTGCTTTTGCGGATGTGAGATACCGCCCGGGGTAAATTGACGCTCCTCTATAGATACATCTGTTACTTGCCCGTGACAACAAGGACCGGAAACGTGTTCCGGTTGTTATAACAAGATATCCGGCGGGCGATAAAGTCTTCGGAGCAACGTTCTTTAACTTACACAGCAACGAAGACGTATTTAAAAATACATTTACGGCTAAGGATTTACGCAAATGTCCTATCCCAAAGAAGTTCTTCAGCTGGGGATACAGAAAAGGCTACCAGAAATTTAATACTAGCGCCGAAATGCTCAACCTCTATTGTGAGCTGTGTTTGAATTGTTTACAATGCCGCCAATTCTAATACTAATTTGCATTTTTACAATCTACTGTATTTGCAATTTGCACAAGACATTACCCAGAAATGTATAGCAGTAGCATTTGTATACTTGGAGGGGCTGGAACCAATTCGTAAACTCCTAAATTTTCCAGACTGCCGGATAAAGGAACCTTGGAATTTTATTTTCGCCAGGAGGGATCCGGCGCAGGGATATATTGAAATATTTTGTCCAACGCAGGGTGTGTGTGTCTGTGGGGGAGGGGGGGGGGGGTCATTTATGTTACACCGAAAATCCATACACTAAATAACAAGAACATTTAGGAGAAATTGTTTGAAGTGTTTAAAATATTAAAAATATATGAATGAAAACAAAGATGGGCTTTGATGCAAGATTAAAATTCTTTCGTGTCTGCAATGGTAAAAATGGAAGATAGGAGGCTGTTCCAGTCATTGATGGCTCGTGAAAGTAATGGTAGATTGAAAGCTGTTAGAACTTCAGATTGGACGAGTTGGTTGATCATGTTGGTCGACGTTGCAGCACACTAAAAAAACTGTCACTCAAGCTTTCACACACACAAGGAACAAAACTCTCACACAGCGCTCACTAACAACTATTCGACGTTGCAGCGCTCTCGTGGAGCAGGTACAAGGCTGGGGCTAGAAAGAAACGCGGGCGCCTTACAGCAACCGCAAGCCTTGTACCTCCTCCACGAGTGGTAACTTTAGTGCACTACTACGCTTCTCACGCGCTAAAAGTATTTCTGAAAATTACTGATTTAGTGGCTTTCGATGACGCTGAGCAAGTTTTTATTTGAAATTATGTCTAATTTTATTGATTAAAAAGTTCATTAACAAATTTTAACTAATTAGCCAACTGATCGTTACGACTAGTCCCCTATACTACGTCCTCCTGGCCGTATAACTCACTTGCGCAGACCACATTATTCTAGCTTTCATGTTTAAAAAAAATTCTGTTAAGCTTTAAAAAAATCATCCTGTATAGAAACTATATATTATACAAAACGCCAATGCCAAACATCTGTTTTTTTTTCTTTTGTGTTGTTTCAAAAATGTCACTCGCGACACGTTTCAGACCAAAGAAATACCAGGTATTCTTTTCCGCCAGCTCTGCATGATGGTCAATTTACCTCGTTTCTTCATGCTGGCTACTGCATGTCAGGCACATCATTGGTTTTGATGGAACAGAGTTGGATGGACATCTGAAAATTCTAACTTATTAGTTAGTACCCTGAAGGCGACACGTACTGAATAGATGTAGCGATGTAGGAGTGTGGCAGATTTAGAAGTGAAGACCTTTTTATTAGAAGCTCGACCACTGATTTCAACTAAGATATTCCGCGTTCAGCAGGATCAGCTTGACGAGGTCCGATTGAACGGAAATGTACTACCAGATGCACCACTCGCTGACAGTAAAGGCTGGTTCACACTGCCCCGTTTTCTTACGTTACGTTACGAAAAGACACCGGTAAATCTGTGCTTCGTATTAAGCGTAGCCACCAATTAAAGGAGATAGCCTGGCACGCGGTATTCGAGACACGAATGTTTCGGTGACTTAGACGTAACGTAAGAAAACGGTACTGTGTGAAAAGTTGAACTGAGCTCAACTCCTTACGTTACGTTACGACGAGGCTTGTGTCCTTGGTTCCCACGGTAACTCACCATCCTAGTTTGCCGTCACCGAAACATTCGTGTTTAGAATGTCGGGTGCCAGCCTATCTCCTTGAATTGGTAGCCACGCTAAATACGAAGCACAAATTTACCGGTGACTTTTCGTAACGTAACGTAAGATAACGGGGCAGTGTGAACGAGCCTTAACTCCGTGAAATGTCAGCGACATTGCAAGATTCCTCCTCCAGGTCATACTTGAGAAAAACTAATATTTATATTCTTCGGTTAATATCGGTTAAAAGCGGTTACCAGTAAATATTTTACGGTAACGGTTACGGTTTTTATAAATTTCAAATAACGGGTTCGTTCCGGTTATGGCTACTGAAAAAATTTCGTTCCTAAACGGTTTTCGGTTTCGGTTACGGTTACGGTGTCAGTCCCTGGCACTCCGCCTACAAAAGGATCGCGGACGCCGTGTTGGCGCTAAAAGTCTTCAACAGTTCACATCGAAGTGATTAAAGCCATAAATTTGAATCACAAAAACACTATTTTTTGGCTCGAAATACCTGACCAATGTTTTTTATCTTTTCACTGAGAAATATTCCAAGGTATTTAGTACGTAACACTTATTTTTAAAACCTGCTCTTATAATCAAGCAAAAAAAAAAAAATGACCCTTGTTTCGCCAGAAGATGGCTTTATCGGAATTAAATTCTTGACTTGTTGCTGTTTGTTTCAATTCGCAACATCGCACTAGCGCCAGCTGAACTTCTAGTGTACATTGTAATAAGTTTATGCTTACATACCCTACACACCCAGAGCGCGCCAGAATTGCACCACGCGATTGCGCTCTGGTCTCAAGTAGGTCAAGCTCAGCGCGTAGCGACGAAGAGGAACGTGGATCGACACATCTTATATGTAAATAATTGCTACCTCTTTAGTCTCAAAATTTATTAAATTGTATATTGCGTACTCAACTCTACGAACACTGCAAGATCTAGGACGTTTGCTCTGCAACGTGGTGTTCAGCATAGTATTCTGACCGGCGGTATTCATGCTTCTGCGACGTAGTCTTCATTGAAGCCCAGTAAAGGACAGAGGAATGAGGGAGCCAACTAGAACACTCTGAATTGTGATGCGTCGCACTTGTCCTGGGAGCAAAATTAGTCACAAGGACTATTCTAGTCTGCGTATGTGAGCAGTGTGAATGGCTAAGAATGAACTTACACTCGATATCAATTCATGGAATGGAGATACCGGCGCAAACACGAGAACGAAACAATAAACCAAGTACCAAGCAAAAGAAATGAAGAGAGCGGCAAAGAAGAAAACGCCATGTACGGCTCTCCATAATCCTTCTTGTCTTGCTTTTCTTTACTTGTTTTTTTTTTTTTTGGAACGGCATGGAGAATACACGCGAGCACAGACTGAGATCTGCGAGCTCATAACTCGCAGAGCTCTGATAACTCATTGATTCTCGCGCCGCCGAAAGATGATCAGTTATTGTTTTCTTATAGTTCGAGGAGCGTTATTTAGAAGGCGGCCAACCCTGCTGCCTTTCTCGTTCATTCGCGCGCACTCCTTTGAAGTGCGAAATGTGGGTTTGCCACGGCATTAAAACAAAGCGAGATTCACTTCTTTCTTCTCCTCTTGCGCTTTGCTCCGACGTTTGTTCTTCAATACTGCATTTTTTACGTATAAGTGCGCCTTTTACTTGGTCTTCCTTTCGATATTTGTTTGCCGTGTTATATGTTTCACACTCAAGTGGGTTAGGATTACAAACAAGCTAGCGGATTCCCGCTCAATTCCTTTGACTTTTGTATCTGCATACTTTGTTTCATTTTGCGATGGACCGCTGCGGACGCTACGAGTTACCCCAGGCAATCCAGCACCGTGAGCGGGACTACACGCACGAAGGGTTGCTGCACCCCAGGGTCAGCGCGACACTGAGAAGGCACTGGATTGGTTCCGATGGCTCTCGTGCTGTCTGTTGCGGTCCATCGTAAGGTGAAGTAGACTATCGTCAACGCTCTTGTCGCGTAACCGAACTTACTAGAGGCGCGACATTTGCTGTGAGGGCCACTCAGAAGGGGAGCTGGGTGCTAGCTGCTACTGAGGTTTTGGCTTCCGCACGTCTCGGCTGTCCTGTCTGCATTCGTGCTCCTTGTCACGGACCCTGTTTGAGGTGGTGAAAAGTCAGTTGGACGGTGGTGTTGAGGAGAGACGGGGAATGTAAATTCAAACGGGTAGGTATAACCCCCGTTTATTGCATCTTGGTGTGAAGCTAGCTTTGTCGACGCCGACTGCGCACCCGTCGCCACAACGCGAACGACCAGACACTGATGCAGAATAATGAATCGGTTGGTAGCGTCTGCTGCGTGAACCCGCCGCTCAATCATCACGAAGAAAAACATCGCAATTCGGATGA
>JAZHYW010013904.1:0-32574 GCA_037355805.1 Ixodes ricinus | reverse complement strand
TGTGTTTAGCAGCTGTCGCAGGTGTTAGTAATAGGAAGCGACGCGGGTTTTAGCTATAGCGCGGTTCTTACGTTTTCCTCTGCTTGCTTAGCGTGTTTTTTGTTTTTTTTCTTGCTTGTTTGCGCGTGCAAATGCCGACGTTTTCGGAGATGTCAGATGAGTGATCCCGACAGCGAGACTTCCAGCAGTCATTTTGCCTCGAAGGAATGCTATTTGGCAATCGGGCGTTCGCGTAGCGACAAACGTGTCCAGTTACGTTCTCGTCATATCGCTCCGGAGGCCGTCGAGATTCGCACCGGGTGCACCTAACGTCCGCGACTAGACATACAAAATAAAAAAGCACAATGTTTACTACGTAAAAAATGGTCTCAGTTCATGCATCTGTGGGCAGGTACAAAATCTTGCCCAAATTTATTCACACCGCATGATGAGCGCAACACGTCACTGTGCAAACGCAGTCCAACAACACGAAGCAAAGAAACTGCAGATTTAGGACAATAATTCGAGTCCATTGTTCAGTTAAAACGACGTAATTTTGTTGAAAACGCCTGCAGCTTTTTACTCACGTTATGCGTCGGGATTCTTCCCCATTTTGAAACAGAACGAAGGAAGATTTACTTTAAAAACGCTCGCTGCGTCCTCCCGGACCAGTTTGACTGGATCAGCTGACGACGACGGGACTGAACCCGTTGAACTTCAATCCCACAACAACCAATTTGCGCTCCGTGTTAGTGTGGGTGTCTACTTCCAAGCACCGCACCACACACACACGAACGTTTCAGCTTTTGTCGCATCGCCGTGTTGCACCAAACAGAACGAGATCGCCAAAGTCGACGCAGCTTGTCGAGAACCTTGGCTTCTGGTTGCGCACTCGCGGACCCTGTGACTCCCTTCGCTTTCAAAGCACACACGGCGATTAAGAATGATACTTTCCGTCTTCCGGGAATATCACAGGGCACCCCTCCGGTAACGTCTTCACTATGTGCTCGCAAACCGCGCTGCGTCTGGTGTCCCGTCAAACCAAAACAATACCGGCGCCATGTTTAACGTGCGTTGTTGCCACATCTTACCGGAAGTCGAGAAGCTGCGTCGTTCAACTCCGCAACGCAAGGAGAGTGAAAGGCGGGGCGTTTTTCTCTCCGCGGGGGTCGAAGGAGCGGGAGTTTCAAATGTGGAGAGGTTCTGACTCCGACTAAATTACGTCCTGTGGCGTAAAGATTGCTAAAAAAAATATTTTTTTCGCGGAACATTTGTTTTGTGACATGCTTGTCCCAATTAGGCTGTTTAAAAAACACTTTTTTTTCTTTACAGTTACCCTTTAATGCTCCCGACTACTCGGCTCGCGCAGTCGGTCAAGACGCAAAATGACTGGAGCGATCTGGAAAACACCGATTCCGCGCAGTGAAAGACAGGATGAAAGTTCATCAACATGGCGTCCGCTGAAGGTTCGAACCGCAAGTACGTCACGTGAAACCATCCTATAAGAAGCACGTTTCTGCACATCTACTCACTAGCTGCGTATCTTCAAGCAGTGTTCTTCTTCCGTATCGCGTGTCCGGCGACACAATATTTCTTTAGAACGAAATGTGTTGTGGCTGCTGAAGAGCTCGACACCCACTTAGCTTTGCCCCAACGTTATTAGGGATTTATAAAAGACCGTTCCGAAAACTTCGATAACGACACCCAATATGGCGCCGGTTCTGTTGCGACTGCGTTGCATGCATGTTAGGTGTTATAGTCATTGTTATCAAAACGATCGACTAAAGTTTCTCGGTTTTCTGGAATATATTACATTACCCAACACATTTAGGACAATATGTATAAGAAAATGCTGCAGTAATCGGCTTCTAATTTGAAGAAACGTGGAAAGCTATTGTTAGTAGGCAAGAAAACATATCTCTGCTATGATTAAGATGCAATTAATGCAAAGGTGCAAGCGAGCTGGACAAGAAAGGCAATAATAATCCCTGGAGAAGGGGAACAAAGGGCACAAAGGACAAACACAAATCTCCAAACACAGCTATAGGTGACTGGTGCGCGACCGAAAAAATCCGCCTTGTCCGGGTATCGAACCCGGGACCTCTCCATTTGCTGTGGGGCGCTACTACCAACTGAGCTAACCAGGAGTTAGGCATCAGTAGAGCAAACGTGTTTTATCATCCACCAGCAGTCTAACGTTAACAAGGGTGAACGGCCTGTGTTTTTAAGGTTATGATTAAGATGCAATTAATGCAAGGGTGCAAGCGAGCTGGACAAGAAAGGCAATAATAATCCCTGGAGAAGGGGAACAAAGGGGAGCAAGGACAAACACAGATCTCCAAACACAAGTGTAGGTGATGGTGCGCGACCGAAAATATCCGACTGGTCCAGGTATCGAACCCGGGACCTCTCCATTTCCGGTGGAGCGCTCTACGAACTGAACTAACAAGGAGTTAAACGTCAGTAGAGCAAACAGGTTTTATCAGCTGCCACCAGCGTAACACCAACAAGGGTGAACGGCCTGCATTTTTAAGGTTATGATTAAGATGCAATTAATGCAAAGGTGCAAGCGAGCTGGACAAGCAAGGCAATAATAGTCCCTGGAGAAGGGGAACAAAGGGGACAAAGGACAAACACACATCTCCAAACACAGCGAGTGGCGTTCCAACTTGTTTTTGAGTGAAAAGCAAATCAGAACCCCCCCCCCCCCCCCCGGGGCCGGGGGGCCGTGCCCTTGGTATCGCCCGGGCGCCGCCGGCCAGTGTTTGTCTCTGCCCAGAGGCGGCTGTTTCAGGGGGGGGGAGGGGCAAAACACATGTCTTGCCTCCCACTCTGGAACTGGGGGGGGGGCAAGCGCCCCTTTGCCGCCCCCGGTTGGTACGCTCATGAACACAGCTATAGTTGACTGGTGTGCCACTGAAAAATTCCGCCTGGTCCGGGTGTCGAACCGGGGACCTCTCCATTTCCAGTGGAGCGCTCTGGCAACTGAGCTCAGTTGATAGAGCGCTTCACTGGAAATGGAGAGGTTCCGGGTTCGATACCCGGACCAGTCGGATTTTTCGGTCGCGCACCATTCACCTATAGCTGTGTTTGGAGATTTGTGTTTGTCCTTTGTCTCCATTTGTTCCCCTTCTCCAGGGATTATTATTGCATATCTCTGTTGTGTATTATTCTTTGCGCCGCGCATATTCTATTCTGCGTGACCGTGGACCTAATGTAAATAAGGTATCTTGGGCGTTGTGCCTTCCTTTCTTAAAGACCGACGTACAGCCTCGGTTTTCTGCGGGGAAGATAATCCTCTTAGCGCTCCCCTCTCCTAAGATGGGAGGGAAGTCAAGTTGGGGCAAGGTAAAAAGTGGAGAGGATATAGGAAAGGAGGAGGCGGGCAAAAGTGGAAAGCGCGAAGTGTACGTCGGCCTTTAAGGGGCACCTCTGCAATTCATTTAATGAGCAGAATTCTTTAATTGTTCGCCTAGTGGTACCAAGCATTAAAGCTTACGTGAATGTGCTCGTTGATTCATTATCACAATACTTTTTTTTTTATCGGTCAAACTAAAGCCAGGCGGATTATATATTTCCGCTCTCGGATTAAATCGTATTCTCTCGAAACAGTGTCGTTCTTTCTTTTGTTTCATATTTTGGGACTGCGCGTTAAAAGTGCTGTTTTATACCCTTTTTGACAGGCACTTAATGAGCGTTTAGAACGAATTTTCTTAAAGGGACCGTGCAACCCTACTGGGTAGAAATACGTTACACAAGCTAACTGGCCCTAGTGGTGCTCAAGTGTATTCGCAGATCACAGCACCGCACCAAAAGCTCACGTCACACTCCGACGTTGAGCGTATGAAACGCGGCCTAACGCGGCGCACGCAGATACTACGGACTTTTACTAGATCGTATTCTAGAGCTACGCTTTGCTAGCGGGAGCCCGTGCGGTCACTTCGAAGTTTCGACTAAGCACGCGTCCGCTTGTCCCGCTTGCGTCAACCTTCGATCGACTAAAACTCTCTACCGATTGGTCGGGGATATCACGTTCCTGCTCGCCGGCCAATCAAAGGCGCACGTTCCGCGCTACGCTGCGTTCGCTTCGCTCAATGCCGAAGTATAACAAAAACCTTAAAATATTTTTTTGTTGTTTGTTGTTGTGGCCGTGTAGTTTTAAGAACAAAATCGCACGTTTGCTTTCAGCTTTACCGCCGAGGAATTGAACGACGAAGTTGCGGGAATCGCACTGCTCGTCGTCGTCAACAATGCGATGTCGAGGATTTCGTCATCAAGCTTTGCGATCCCCGTTGTGACGATGTTTAAACACGACTCATACACGTACACATCGCGACACTGTTAGCGCGAACACGACATCGGCGCCTTTTTGCATTTTATTAGGAAACCGAAAGAGTATGTAGTTGGCACACAATTATACCCCTTGATTAGAGCCCTAAATGGCCTCTTTCTATAAAAATGATATATTTGATGACAACCTTTCTGTTCTAAGAGAAAAACACAGAAAACTGGCGATCGCTTGTTCGCGCTAACAGTGTCGCGCTGTGTACACTGTGATGCATCGTTGCATAGCGCCTTTGAGCACCGCTAATACATCTACAAAAGACAGTCGGCAGGCCATGTTAGAAGCATGCGTACATTTATGAAGTAAACATGTTTCCATCGTGCCTGAGACGTGTCCTCAGATAATTCCATAATTTTGTCAAATACCGTGGGTTTCTTGTAATTTTGTTTTGTATGTAGTTATGAGCCAAGTGACTTCAGCTTTAAAGGGCCACTGACAGGGTACCCATGCGTGCCGAGGTTTGACTCGAACATAACCTATGAGAGTCCGACTGCCCAGAACGCAGTTTGCGGCTCGAAATTCGTATTCGTTGCGCCCGAAAACCGCCGGTCGAGTATTGGCCGGTTTCATGCGCTTTCTCTCTCTCTCTTTCCACGGTCACTTGCCCTTCAGATCTGATGCATACCAAATATACTCGAAGTCGTGAATTGTCTTAAGCACACATGCTTTGAACGCTTGAAATGCTTTCCACGTAAAGGAGTTTTTTGTGCGAGGGAAGAGGAGAAGCCCCAAGATGGGAGGTCAAGTAAATTTGGGGGATGAGGCAACATTTTGTAAGGTAAAGAGGTCGCCTGTGACAACGTTGCATGTGCCCGGTGGGCCGTGGTACTGTCATGAAGCAGACGGACGTCCTTCGTGAGCTTTGCTGTGCGCTTTGCCCTCGATAGCTTCTCGCGACTTTACCAGCAGCTCACTCGATGGTTATATTGTACCGAAACTAGAGTGATTTGAGCTCATGTTGATGCCTGTTTTGTTCTTCTTTTTGAATTTTTGGTGCCGTTAATACGAACTTTATGAACGCCCCTCGTACTTTTGAAAATTATGCGTCGTGTGTAATGGTATATGTACAAGGTCTTACATCAACTAATATCCACTTTCATGTTTACTGGACGCACTCGTAAATGTTTACTAGAGTCCAATAAAATAAAGAAAAACACCCGAGCCACTCGTTTCTTTTTTAGTAGAAGTGCTTTTCTTTACGCAGAAGGATCAGCAAGCAACAATTCATTGGAAATATTACGTTACTGCGGATGCATAACAAATACGACGACTATCGCGCGGAGAATAAGACCATCATATTTACGTAAGTTGCGAGATGTCCCGGCTCATGACGCAGATGCCACATTGCTCTTGCATCAATGTAGGGAAGTCAGTCATAGAAGATGCTCACATACTATCAAACAAAACAAACTACTGCTCGTCTTCTTTCTTTTAAAAATCCAACGCGCACAGATTCCTTTACCGTTGCTGTACACTCTGAACTGCGGGTATCCCCACAGGATCAAACTACGTACAGGTAGAATCAACGCCGCTACAATTACCATCCAGCAATTCAAGGTGCATAGCATCTGTGGAATGTTTTTGAAATAAACCTACCTGAAGTAAATTAAAACCCTATTTCGTTGTGAAAATTGCTATGTGGGTTGTGTTTTAGCGCGGAGCTTTTGCAGCTGCTATAAAACTTGACGTGCGTGCAATGCTTCACGGAGATAGGGCGAACAAACACCACATGAAAAAACCAAGCCTGTGTCCACTAGAATTTCGACGCCATCATAGCGAGCTGCGGAGCGCCAACACAGGTTGGACGCTGAGAGCTACGTCATCATTCGGCTGAACCTCGTGTCCAATCAACGCGTCCAAGGGCGCTCACCATCGGGCTCGGGTCGAATCGCTGAGTTGGCGCCATCCGTTTGTCATGACGTTCCATCAGAGATGGCAAAATTACGTTTAAAAAGTAATTAAATTACATTAGTAATTACTTTTCTAAAAACAGGGAAAATTTGATTAAGTTATTTACTTTACAAAGTACCGCAGACTAAAAGTAATGACATGAGATCACAATTAATTTGACATTACTTTTCAATGCCTCATTTTATTTACAGTATATGAACCACAACTCAGATATTACGAAATGAGGCCTGTTACGTTTTACACCGCAACAGCCTCACGCGCCTAAAAGTTGAGTGGGCGCGGAAGCAGTACCGACAACATGGCTTACGTGCCGCGCTTCTGCGCTTTGCAGGCATTCTTGGCTTTTGTTCTGCTGTGGTCCCCGCCTCCGACGCAGACTTCAGCAGGCTTCCTGATACCGCTGCCATCATCGCGGGAGTGCATCAACTGCCAGCGCCCTGACAACGTCTTTTTTCAAGAACACCCGTCGTTGAGAGGCTGGAATTTCCCAGCAGCAACGTCATCAACGAGGACATCAGTTCTCGACAGCGACGCCAGCAGCGATAAAAACGGCTGGCAGTGGAACCTTCTCTTCAGTGGGCGCGGAAGCAGTACCGACAACATGGCTTACGTGCCGCGCTTCTGCGCTTTGCAGGTGTGTAACCGCCTTTCACTTCACGCTAAAAAAACCGACAATCGTTACTTGTTATTGCTTCCGTGCCCACAAGTGCTTTGCGAAATTGCTTACGATTGCTTTTCGACCCTACTTTTGCTACTATGTTCTGGTGATGTTGAGATGAACCCGGGACCTCTTACTCGTTCCGAGGCTCTTTTGGATGTTGAGTGTTTGCCCGATGAGCCCTCTGAACAGATGGCTGTATTATTTAATCTTTTAAAGGATCTTCAAGCGCGGTCGATTCAGTCTGCAAGGAGTCAGACTGAGTTGGCGGCTGACGTAAAAGCTATCAAGGCTGGACAGAAAAGCATTGAGACTAAGATCGGATGTATCCAAAAAGATTGGACGAATTGGAAGAGAAAACAAATTCGCTTGACCATTTTGGTCAAGATATCGCTAGCGTTCAAGACTCAGTAAAAACCTTAACTGCTCAGCATGACCTCGTTGCAAGTGCGCCTTGGCGAACTGGAAGACCGGTCGCGACGCGATAATCTTATTTTTCATGGCATTCCTGACTCACGTGAATCGTGGGAACAATCTGAGACAAAAGTGAAAGACGCTCTAGCAGGAGTAATTGACACCTTCCCTGATAATGCAATCGAGCGAGCTCATCGCTTAGGGCCCTATCTGCCGAATAAGTGTCGCCCTATCATAGTCAAATTCTCTGGCTACAAGATAAGAGACAGGATACTTTCCGCGCGTTCAAAACTGAAAGAAAAAACGTTGCCGTAAGCGAAGATTTCTCGCCCGCCACGCGCTACGCTCGAAAGAAACTTGTCGACTTCGCTAAAAATCAACCCGGGGCACCTCCCTTTCAGCTAAGATATAACAAGCTTTTCTTAAACAAAAAGCAATACATCTACGCTGCCGAAATTGATAACGTGGTTGAACTTATGCCCAAATCAACACAAGACAACCCACAGCCCAGTTCTTCAACACACACAATGACCTAGCGGGACGCGAGGGGCAGTGGACGTTCCTTATCTCATGCATCGATTCTTTTTTGCAATATTCGGAGTGTTATGAGCAAGCGCGATTCTTTAACTTCTGCCATCGATACATGCAATGCTGATTTCATCGTACTAACCGAGACCTGGCTGCATCCGCATTTTCGTGATCATGAAATTTTCCTATCTGCTCGGCATTTCTCGATTTATCGCTGCGACCGCACTACGCGACAAGGTGGTGGTGTTTTGCTAGCCATTTCGAAAAACTTTCCATCTCAGTGTGTTTTTATTCCTTGCGACCTTGAGATTGTTTGGGCTGTCGTTGAAATAAGTAATATGAAAATCATTCTTGGTGTTTGTTATCGACCCCCCACGGTTTCTTCAAATTTTGTAGATGAACTTCATGATGTAATTAATATAGTTTCATCTCGATACCCCACGCTTCCTTTATTTCTGCTTGGTGATTTTAACATTCCGAATATATCATGGAACAGTGAACCGCCCAGTATACACCCCGTCTCCTCTTTAGCCACTGAATTCTTGAACTTGTGCTCTGTATTTTCCTTTACACAGCTTATTAAGCAACCTACAAGGACAACACAGTCTGTCGCGAACACCCTTGATCTTGTTTTAACATCCCAGCCTGATCTTGTCTCCGAGATTAGTTACTTGCCTGGCTTAAGCGATCACTGTTTGCTTACTTTCCAGATTTGCTTGTCGCGACCAAAGAACCTTAAAAAAATTAAAACTATTCGTAACTATACAAAAGCAAATTTTGAAGCAATTAATTATGAACTGTCTATTTTTCTTGATAATTTTTTGAATGGTTTTGATAATCGCACTGTACAAACTAATTGGGACATTTTTGTGGCTAAAGTGAATGATTTAACTAATAAATACATTCCCACTTTCACCATCACATCCAATAATGATGCTCCGTGGTATAGCCGTAACCTCAAACGTTTATCAAACAAAAAGAAGCGCTTATATAAATCAGCTAAACTATCTGGTAATGGGGCCCGCTGGACTGCTTACAAACATGCCTCCGACGAATATGTAGCTGCACTAAAAATGCTAGGGAAGAATTTCATCAAAGCACTTTGCCATCAATGTTAATAAACGACATTAAAAAATTTTGGCGTGTTATACAACCTAAAGATGATGATACGATCGCTTTAATTGATAGCACTGGAAACGCAGTTCCTTCAAGCCAGTGTGCATTGGTGCTGAATGAAGTGTTTTCATGCAACTTTTCTGTAACTTCAGGTGTCCCCTTACCCGATACTCATGGCTTTGACTATTTTGTCATGTCTCCGATACTCATTGAACCTACTGGTGTAGAGAGCCTCATTAGATCACTTAAACCTTCTTCGTCTCCTGGATGCGATTCAATTAATCCCAAGTTTTTAAAAAGTACAAGTGTCTATTCTTCTATTATACTTTCTAAGATTTTTCAGCAGTCGCTCGACAACGGTTATCTTCCTGGTGAATGGAAGGTCGGGAAGGTGATTCCACTCCATAAATCAGGTAGCAAGTCTTCTCCTTTCAATTACCGACCCATTTCACTAACCAGCATTCCTTGTAAACTTCTTGAGCACATTCTGTTTTCGCATCTCGTTACATTCCTTGAATCAAACTGCTTTTTCACACCTTCACAGCATGGCTTCCGCAAAACTTACTCCTGTGAAACCCAATTGGTATCATTTACGCATAAACTAAACCTCATTCTTGACCATTCTTCATTTGCAGATTGCATTTTTTTAGACTTCTCTAAAGCATTTGACAAGGTATGCCACAAACTTTTATTATATAAACTGCACCAACTTAACCTTGATCACAAACTTCTCGCATGGATTGAATGTTTTCTTCTTAACCGTTCACAGTTTGTTTCAGCTAACAACTCTAACTCGCAGCCAACTGGTGTTCACTCCGGTGTGCCACAGGGTTCTGTTCTTGGTCCTCTCCTTTTCCTTATCTACATAAACGATCTACCTTCTTGCGTTTCTTCTAACATTCTCTTGTTTGCCGATGACTGCGTGGTTTTTCGTGAAATAACTTGTGATGACGATGTAACTAACCTTCAGTCGGACCTTAATGCCATCTCTGAATGGTGCAAAGCATGGTATATGGACCTAAACGTTAATAAATGCAAATATATGCGCGTATCTAGAAAAGCAAATAGTTTTCCCACCTACTTTCTAAATAACCGTCCCCTTGATGCCGTCACTTCTTACAAATATCTTGGTATTCACATTACAGCCGATCTCACCTGGACCGCTCACATCTCGTATGTTACTAACAACGCTAACAGAATGCTTGGGTACATCCGACGTAACTTCTCAAAAGCCCCTTCGTCCTTAAAACTTTTGTTATATAAAACACTAATCCGTACAAAACTTGAATATGCTTCATCTGTTTGGGATCCTTACCAAGAAAACTTAATAGGTTCACTTGAAATGGTTCAAAATAATTCAGTTCGTTTTATCCTATCTAACTATAACAGAACTGCCAGCATAAGCTCAATGAAATCTAGCCTCAACCTACCTACTCTAGCATCTCGCCGTAAATTATTTCGACTATGTCTATTTCACAAGCTCTTTCATCACCCATATCTGCGACACGATTTTATTTTACCTTCCCCGTATATCTCATCCAGGTTGGATCATGCTTTTAAGGTTGGAATTCCACTCTGCAAAACTAACGCTTTTTTTCAGTCCTTTTTTCCACGCACGTCAGATGAGTGGAATCGCCTTCCCGCACCTACGGCAGCCATCGAAGACCACAATCTTTTCAAGAACGCCTTAGCTAACATTGTATGATTAGGAGCCTTTTATTTGTCTTTACTAATAACTGCATAATGTTGTTCTATTTTATGAATGAAACATATTGAACAGTCGTTCCGCAGACGCACACGACAGAAGTGGTAAACACGATGAATGTCTTCTTTAGATGTGACTCAAAGACAGTCGACTCACCGGTTTCGCTGTTCATGAACGATGAAGTTCTCTTCCTGATTTTTAAGAAGTTATAGTCCGTGTCAATACCTTAAGTCAAGAAGTCGAGTGGGAAACGTTTACCTTCCAACTCAGACGCAGTCTAGTCCTTTGCTCCCAGGAGCACTATATTTGGGGACTTTTCTTGGCAATGAAGCTAAAGCTATGGGTACCCGTGCGCTCGTGCACAGTGAGCGCCAATCACAGCTGTGTTCGCGCGGTCTTGACTTCTTCGGAAATGCCAGTAAAAAGTCATCCCCGAGTATAGTTGACGCATTCCCGGGAATTCCTCTCGAGGACTATTGTTCCAAAACACCCGAAGAGTTCAAGCTATTGCGCGTTGTGCGCACAAGAAACCTGGATGATTTCTGGGGCCAGAAGCATCGCCTCGTTGAGGGAAAGGGATAGTGCGGAAGCTTCCCTAGAATTGTGTGCTTTCCCAACAAACGGGTGACGATATCTGCTCGTTCGCTTATTCCCGAATAAACTCCTCAAGAAAAAGCAGAAAGGCGCGCCTACTCGCTTCCGTCGTTTCGATTACAAAAAAGCATCTTTACTTACCAAGGCCATGCACAAAACGCGCGGGGCCTCGATAAGGCATTTGGTATTAACCATTTATTCCGGTCGTTTCTCGTTCACGATGGTCGAAGCATACGGTTTGACCTTAGTTGAGCGAAACAGCAAGAAGACTGAGGATTTGCGTGTCCCGTCTTCTCAGGTTTAAAAATGTGCTGACCTCACTGGCGATATGCACTTTGAGTTGTTGCCTAAAGGCCGTTCACATCTGAGTTGATAGTGCGGTGGCTACTGGAGAAGAAATACGTCACTTTTTTGCCACGTAACCACGCTCTCGTACATACCCATGCGCCGAGGGATGGTCAGGTGATGAAAGGAAGGCGGTTGATTGGTTCCGGTGAGCTTGCAGCTCCCACCGTAGTGTCAGTTTAGGAATGAACGGAGGTATAGTACCGTCGTGTTGACGTCGCGCCGTGAATCTGTCCTGCCTGGAGTTCGTAAGCCATGGCCTTGCTGGGAGGACTCCACGCGGAAGCTTTTCTCCATCTCTTTTGTCTTCCACACCCGCTTTTGTGCGTCTGTCGTGTTTCTGGTACGGGGCTTGGCGCTCAGATGACCGTCCTTTATTTACTCTGATATCTCTCTCACGACATTTCACAATACAAAATATATTTAGAGCACAGCTCTTAGGCGATCCTTCGCGTCTTTTGCGGCGTCGGCGTCGCCGTCGGCGTAACCGGAAGAGGAGTGGAGGGTAGCAGGAGGAGGGAGGGTACGCAGGAGGGGGAGGAAGGGGAGGGAGGGTACTCTTCCGTACCCTCCTTCTCTTCCGTGTCCTCCTTCTCCTTTGTACCCTCCTCCTCCGCATCTTGCCCCTACTCTTCTGCACCCTCGCTCCTGCTCTCCGTACCCTCCCTCCTCCACCTCCGCACCCTTCCCTGCTCCCCCTCCACTACCCTCTCCTCCTCTTCCTTACCGTCCCCCTCGTCCTCTTCCGTACCTCCCCTCCTCTTCCGCCGTACCTTCCCCTCCTCTTCCTCCTACACTCCTCCTCCTCCTCCGCCGTACCCTCCCTCCTCTTCCTCCATACCCTCCCTCTTGCTGCGCCGTACCCTTCCCTCCCCCTCGTTCTCCGCCTCTCTCAGTACCCTCCCCCAATTCTCTCCCTCGCAACTCCCTCCCACTGCTGTGACGACCACTCGAAACACTACGCACAGACCTCGTCTTTCAATATCAGCCCTTGGTGCAGCACGTTGAACACATATCCTGCCACTTCTCAGATCACAAGGCTTTCTTCCAAACAGTCAAGGATGGGAGAGGAGCTTCCTAGCTTTCTTAAAGCTATGCAAGCTTTCTTAAAGCGGTTGATTTGCAAGCTTTCTTAAAGCTTGCAAATCAACCGTGTTATTTAGCAAAAAAGTAATTTTAAAGTAACAAATAAATTTCTAGAAATACTGCCTGAAATGATTTATTACATTACTAAATTGCCTGCCCAGAAAAGTAACTCATAACATTATTAATTACCAGAAAAAAAAATTATTTAATTACAGTAATTTCATCACAGCAATGCCGTTACTGCCATCTCTGCGTTCCATGGAGGAAGAGGAGGATTTTCGCATGCCTTGATTATTCTGACATGGGCGAGCAGTGCGACGTTGACGTCGTGATCACAAAAACAATCTTCTACAGCTTACAGTGTATCTCGCGTCGGTATGGCCCGTATAAAAAACGTGTGCTATCTTTGGATTGCCAGCTTCATGAGCAGCGTTTGGCTGCCTGAAATCTGAAGGCGAGAAGGAGCAGGGAACCGATCTTGAGGTTGGGGCACGGACTTCCCTCAATGCGGACACGTTAAAATAATAACACCCTTAAATTAAGAAAACGCAGAACCTGGGGAAAACATTTTTTTTGCTCCCTGCTTTGGACAGGCATGTCTCAAAAGAATATTTATGCTACTATATGATATTTCTCAATATTTATGTTACAATATGAATTTTTCGATTTGCGGGAGAAACCGAAATTGTGCCCGTGTCGGATGGTTATGATAGCGTTTGTATCCAACTAGTGTGCGGTCTAAGGTCCAGCGAAATCGGAGCTCACACTATATTTCGTTTCAGCTCAGGTCCAGACGCAGCCGATACTACAAGCGCGAAGCTCCTGACTTTCAGTGTCCCTGCAAAGCACGCGCTCTCGTGCAGTGCAAGCACTGTTCAGTGCCACATGCTCGTGCTTGTAGCACAGGCTGCGTGTGGTCTTCAGTGGAAACGAAGTATAGACGCTTCACACACGGGCCAAATTACAGCCGCCATTGTACTGTGTCCTTCTCCACAGTACAGTATCTAAAATAGCATTAACCTGCCCTGCTGTGGCGATGATGAAGTGAAGTATATGTAATAAGAGGAAAGAAAAACTGAAGGTCGGTTATGGCGGCGCCCCTGCACAGCTGCAGCAAAGCGTAAACAGGTGGGTACAAACGCTATCATCATAATCCGACAGAAGTGCAATGTACCTTTTGGCCCGATTAACCATGCATCAAAGAGAATGCCGGGATCGTAAGCATACGCGCTGCCCGTGCTGGCGTCGGCAGCTATAACTGTTCGAAAGCAAAATCTACAACGAATGGCACTTCGCATGTGCGTTCTAGAAACGCTTTATTTTAGTCATTTACTTGGAATCTTTTGTATAAGGAAGGCGAACGCGTGCAGCGCGTGTACGTACGCTCGCAGCATTCACTTGGAGGCGTATGTATTTAGCGAAAGGTTTTATTTCGGTTTCGCCTGCAAATAAAAAAATTCGTATTGTAACAAAAATATTGGGCGATTTTGTTTTTAGCGAATATTTATTTTGTAACTTGCCTGTCCTAACCAGATAAAAAAAATGTTTTCCTTAGGTTCACTGTGTCTTTGAGGGTGTTGTAAGCGAACTTGTCCCAGGGCTAACGCTTGAAGGGGTTAGCCACTGGGACCCAGAGGCTAACTTCTTCACCAGACATAAAAAATTGCCGCGTCGTCTTTTGACGTGGAATGAGCCAGATGTAGCTGAGAAATTTAGCCAGTGCAGTATCACAGGCAGCCTGTTGACTGCTCCAACGCACAATTCAAAGACACCCATTCGCAAGTGACCGTCTCGGCAATCCATATTCAGCAAATATCTGTGTAGCAAGGAGTACCTTTGTAGGGTGACGAAACCTGCAGCCAGCTCAGCGGGGCTCAGGCTAAGCGCGGCTGCTACCGTCCTCGGTGCCCGTAGGCATTTTCTTGTTTCTTGTGAGGCTCAGCAACGGTGCTATTGCTCCCGGACTTGGCGAGTGCAGGGTCAAGGCGCTCATTCTAGGGCGGCATGCTTCAGTCCAGGAGTACACACAGCTTCAGAGCTGCGTTAGAATGGTAAAAAAAAAGCACAGGAATCGTACCGTAGCCATTAGCTACAAACAGTAGATGACCTAACCGCACTAGAGACGTAAGCACAAATTTCCTCAGGTTTATCAGTATGCTGTCGATAGGAAGGTCTCAATATTCACTGACGACAAAAACTTGATGCTAAAAAATTGCAAACGACCATACAAAGTGTCGATGCAAGTGGCATCCATTTGAAAGACGTGACTTATGAGATTCGCTTTCAGTCAAGGTGATTTAGGGTTATTTCCTTTAGGAGCTATGTTTTTAGTAGAATAGTTGTAGGTCTGGTAGACGCGCCGGAGAATCATTTCATTCATTAATTCATTCATTTATTAGCCATTTAGAAGTAGGGTGGCAGAAACAAAAGGTACTTAATAGCACTTGACTAAGGTCCCGAGCCCCATACAGGTTTCAGAGCGGCAACACAGATTTAGAACCCCGAAGCGGCGGCGGCTGCGTTTTCGGTGCTGCTGCTCTGTGGGCAGCGACAAAGAGGGGCGGGGAGGGGGGCGGGGGACGAGAGACAGAAAGGGAACGATACAATACCTCCTGGGTAAGAAAGCCAAAGTGCTTTACTTCGTCCCTAAAGAAGGCCAGGGTAGGCCAGAGATTGGACGGCAGTGTTCGGCTGGGAGTGGTGTCCAATCAGCGAGTTCACGACTTTCCATGTCTAATATTTGGTTTACGCGTGGCCTTCGTTAGTGACGCATGGTAACGTCACCCTAGGCAATCTTATTGCGAGGTTTTGAACGATAGCGCGTTTTGCTACAGATGACGTGGTTGTGCGAGGGGAGAGAGCGATAGCGCGGCGGCAATGGGGAGGCGCGCGCAGACGCAGCCGATGCTACGAGCGCGAGCGTGTGGCCCTGAACAGTGCTTGCATTGCACGAGCGCGCGTGCTTGGCAGGGACGCTGAAAGCCCGGAGCTCGCGCTTGTAGCATCGCCTGCGTCTGGACCCAAGCTGAAACCAAGTATAACGCATTGCAAGTAACTTCGTTGCTAGTAAATACGTTACTGGTAACCCGTTCGTTTTCTGACTAACGTACTTACGTACTCGTTAGGATCCCGAACGACTAACGAGTAAAGTTATGTCGTCATTATTTTAAGGTATCTCCTATCACATTACGTTACCTGTTACTCGTTACTTTTGATTAAAAATGGCCGCATGATTGTTTGAAAACAAAATAATTTTTATTATGTATACTACTTGAAACTGGCAAAGAAACCCCAACAAAGCTATGCATAAATGGCGTCAATTTAAACTCCTTCGGAAGGCACTTTTAACGTTCCCACGACCAGGCCCAAAAACCGCGAGATTATCACTGCACAAAACCCCTAAGCGTCCTTGGTGCAGTCTTTGTACAGAAGCTGCTAAGATCACCGTCGTCACCGAACCCTGAAGGAGCAGCCTGGGGTGCCTACATGTTTCCGCTTCGCTTTAGGGTGGCGCCAACTTCTTGTTACTCTTTCCCAGATCCTCTCCCACCGCCATTTTTTTCCCACTTCTTAGTTCGCTAAACATACACAACGTTGAGTTTCTGTAGTCTCGACACACCGGCAACACTGTGAGGCCACTTCCGTTTCCGTTCATAAGAGGAGTCGGAGGCTTAGCGGGATGGCGGTATTCGTGGCTGTCGCTCTCCTTATTCGCGTGTTTCATATTTTGAAGTTACGAGCAGGAAGTGTGCGTTGCTTTTATCCCAACGCGAGTTCCCGCGACAAAATGGAACGCCACAGACCGGCACTGAACGCCGAAACCTCGCCGTTGGAACGAGAGCGGTGAGCGCTCCTAGCCCTAACGAGGATTAGCGGCGTAGTCCGAGCGCACGACCGGCGAGCGTGACAAAATGGTCGACGAAAACAGCGGAGGTTGCCATGGTAACGAGGTAGGCAACACTGGTTTGTCGGCAACAGGTACCACAAACGTTGTCGCCACCCGAAACAGCGGAGCGGCGGAAACATGTAGGCACCCTAGAGCAGCCGTCTCGCTGGAAAGAGACACCCGTTCAGAAGGGAACAGCCTGCCGCCGCTCGAAGGATTTCACCTTAGCGTCCCTAGCTACTCCAGCTGCCGGTCTGGTCGCATCCTTCTCTTCAAAACATATATATTCTCGGTCTGTCAACAACAGAAAGGATAAACTCTAAGTTTGGAGGCGTTGACGTTCCTACGCTTTGAACCAAAAACAAGTGTGTCAACGGTGGCCGGATGCTGACGTGTTGTTAATTGGAAATCCGCCGTTTGTTTGTGACGAAATAAGATAATGTTGATTTTATCGGATTAACTTTGATTATACGAAGATGTCTATTTTGCGTCCGTTACCTGGCGTGCATCCAGTCATTCTTTTCAGAGCGGTTTTTATTCTCAGGCAGGTGCTATAAGCAAGGCTCGGTTCTCCGAATCGCGTTCGCAAAGCGTCACGTGTTCGAGGATATACATTAGACATCCTGCCGACAGTGAATTTTTTTATTAACCTAATCAATGCAATGTGAATTTCTTTGTTAGTATTTTTGGAAATATTGAAATCTTGAAATATTACTGTGTTGTTTTGAATAGTTCGTTTATATTGTTCATTGCTGGCTTGTGCTGTTTGTGTGAGTTTACGGGTATAAATGAGATATGTACCCACTCCTCTGCTGTAATGTTCCGGTGCTGCAAAGCACAAATAAATGGGTGATTTCATCTCAACTCAGGCACGGATTTAGATTCGAATAATTAATTTTGACGAAATAAATATATGTTTTGGGGCAATTCCTATAGTACAAAGAAGACGCAAACGGCAATTTCGTCGGATTTCTTGTTCTCGAGTTATGGACCGTGGAAGCGGCCAAGGTGGAAACTGACGTTTTTCCAGCTTATCGGAGGTGCCATATTTCACTCCATCCCTTTTCTCTACTTTTTACGCTACATCAATATAAATTTTTGAGAACACTCCAAACATAGGCCTTTTCATGCTAATTAAGCGTCTAGGTCATACCAATCTTAATGTTTTTTTTTTATTTATTAAATCGCCTCTCTGGCAACGATATTGGACGAAGTTCAGCAAGCTTGTGCGTGTGTGACCGAATCAACAAATCTTCTATGATCTTTATATCACCGTAAGGTAGCTCCAATCAAGTTCTTTCTCTTTCGAGTATAATATTCAATATTTTTGCAATAAATATATATTTGCACTACATGTGCCTCAAAAACGAAAATTTCGAAAAAAACTGGCAAGTTTGAAGTCGATTGTCTAAAAAAACCCACTTTTTATTTCTTTCTTTTTTTATTCACAGTCAGTTAATATAGTAATCTATCAGAAACTACCAACAGAAATTGTAATATATTATTTGTATGGCCGCTATTAAGACTCAAATCTTGTGCTATGAGCGTTTTGAACGGGACTTCGCACAGGCACTCTGCTTAGCAGAATTTTGGCCTATGTAAGGTTTTCTATTTATCGTTAGCAGTTACCTCAATATCCAACCATAAACATTAATAAAGTTTGGAGCAGTGTACTTAAAAAATTTTACTTCGAAGTCCGTATCCACAGGTGCGGGCACAGCGCTTACTTCCTCCCATTACGGGGGGAATGCAGAGCTTTAAAGCATTCCTCTAACGCCTTTTGCTTTCGGCTTTGAGTTTGAAATACTGAAATTGACATGTAATTGTCATATTTTATTTTGTCAAACAGATATGCAGTGCATGTACATATGTACGATCTAGTATTTGACGCTTAGGAAGTACGGTTTATTTTGTGCGCGTACGGACTCTTTTGTCAAATAACAAGCATTTCGTACCGTGTAAGGCTTAAAACGTGTTAGTCATGTGTTAAGGTTTCATTTCTATTTTCAGTGATGTGACTCATGCCGGGTTACTTAGACTTTTTCCTCTTGACTTAAGTTTGTCCGGGAGTCTAGATGTTACGTATCTTCTCCGTCAATACATAGGGCGAAGCTCACACACCTTGCAAATCACGCCAGTGCCAAGTAAATAAATATTGTAAGGATAAATATTGTTGCTTCACTGGCTTTTACGCCCAGATATTGAGGTAAGTACTAACATTAAATAGAAAACCTTATATAGGTCAAAATTCTGCTCAGCTGAGCGTCTATGCGAAGTCCCGTTCAAAACTCTCACAGCACGAGATTCGAGTCCTAATAAGCGGCCATACAAACAATATATGACAATTTCTGTTGGTAGGTCCTGACAGATTACTATACTACCTAACTGTAAATAAAAAATGAAATAAATAAAAGTTGGTTCTTTTTTTAGAAAATCGACTTCAAAGTTGCAAGCCTTTCTTTAGAAAAACTTGCAAGTTTGACAATCAATTTCCCAAAAAAAAAACAAAAAAAAAACCCTTTTTTTTTCTTTTATTTTTTGTCGAAAACCCTCGCCTCCGAACGTCGTTCCGGCAGCTCGCACGTCAAATCGGACAGTTTGGACGCGTATGTGTCTCGCGCTTCAGCGTCCTGTCCACGTGCATACGGGCTCTATGGACTCATCGGCCCTTGGATGGGGCGGCAGCTCAGCAAGCAAGCCCGCATGAACCATTCGGGCCTCAAAGGCAACCTGGAGAGCTACAAGCTCACCTAAGAATGACTCCCGCCTCATCCCCGGCTAGGTCGTGAAACGACACAACTTATAAAAAAGTCTTGCTGTCACTGCCACGTCCGGCCAGAGTGAAGTAAAAAAAGCATCCTATAAATCACCTCCGTAACATTCGAGAAACCACAGCCCTGAAGGGCGAGTCATCCCGCTGCCTTTCATCGTTCGTTGGGATGACGCGAAGCAACAAGCCGTCTTTGCCTAGGAGATACGAATCGTAGTGCACAGTAACTCGCCTGCCAGCGTTCCCGGTGTCAACTGCTATCCCCGAAATTTTTCCGACACCCGCTGACAATCTCGTTCGCCAGCGTTCCTGGTGTCAACTGCCATTCCCGCAAGCTTTCGACACCCACTGAAAACTCGTCCGCCAGCGTTCCCGGTGTCAACTGCTGTTCCCGAAATGTTTCCGACACCCGCTGACAATCTTGACCACCAGCGTTCCTGGTGTCAACTGCCATTCCCGGAAGCTTTCGACACCCACTGAAAATCTCGTCCGCCAGCGTTCCCGGTGTCAACTGCTATACCCACAATCTTTCCGACACTCGCTGACCAAAAACTCATCTGCACCCCGGTCCTCGACAAGCTCTTTCTTGCTCATCACTTCACCCCAAGCCACGATCTTTTGTCCACTCGTCCAGCGTCCTAAATCTGTGCAACAAGTCGTGGCTGGTTTCCTCTTGCCAGTCGTTATCCTGCCTTCCAGCGAACATGCGGTGCCTCTCGTCAGCCTCCGAACACGACTCTCTTACATCTTACCCTCGCTCCTCGCCCACATCCCCCGGTTGCATCACCTCCTCCTAAGCACTATTCAGGTGTCCTCGAGAGAGTGCGTCCTCAACCTCGTCCTTCGAGTGCTTTCGGTACACGATTCGAGGACACACCTGCTGAGCTCTGCTGTGAGACAAGTCGCCAAAATTTTAAGACTTTTTCTCAACGGGCATCGTTAGCGTTATTGAACAACCCGCTCAACGAATCTGTGGGACTCCCTGGGGACGACAAGAAGCTGAGGCATACCAACCGGGCCGCACGTTGGGTGCGCCATTTGTGGTGTTCCTTATGTGGGGTCGCTCTATAATAATCGCCGCCCGATCGGTATGTGCTTCGCTCGTCTTCCAGGGAGTAGACACAACACACCGAGAAGACAGCGAATGAGTTTACTGTACTTCCCGGTTGCCCGTCCTCGAGAGCCGACGGTCCGGGCCACCCGACTCTGGTTGTCGGCGGTCGTTCACAGCTCGCAGTCGGAGTCCGTGTCCAGGCCTGCGGATCATCTTTCCCACGCCAGCGCTGCGCAGGCTAGCTATGCCGGGCTATCACAGCCCGAGTCTCGCTGCGGAACCACTCAGAGATCGTCATAGCCCCGGCCGGTATGACCAGGGCTCACCGTTCCCTCTGGTCCTCGTCAGAACCTCGCTGGTGGACCGCTTCGGGGATCGCCATCGGCCAGACCAGTCAGGACGGCTCCGTCGTTCCTGCCCAGGCCCAGCCTCGCGCAGCACGCACTGTCTGGCGCCAGCTCGTGTCTTTTCGGCCGACCACGTGTCACGTGCCATCCGCCCCGTCGTCTTTCCCCCTAGTCTCCAACAACTCTTACGATAAATAACTTTGTTTTTGTTTTGTTTTCACAGCTCCTTTTTGCAGTTACTGTCGAGTTTACCGATTTCGTACAACAAGGTTAGGATTTCTGGCGTTTTTATTTTTGTTTGCACACTTCCAAAGAGCACCGAAGAAAATTGCCTGCATTGTAAAAAGGAATGTTTTACAACTTGTCTTAGTTTTATAACAATATCTCGGCATTTTTGAGGGATGTCTCCAAGTTATATACGATCCAAGGTAGATCAAAGTACAAATCTCGTCCCGGTTTGAATTTATTCCAAATTACCTATTCTACATTAAATACACCTTGCTAGGTTTGCTTTTTAGTTGTGTGATCAATAACACCATGGTGATACTTCCACTAAAATATCAGGTTTTACTAAACTTGCTACATACAAATTAAAACAATCCAATAGTAAGGATCAAGCCATCATAAAAAATCACTATTTTCTTTTAGCAATAATATTTATCCCATTACCACATATATGAGCGGACAAATTAAAATCAAAATATTGAAATTAAGTTTCAGTACAAATTATTGTCACGATATTCTTTTTAATATGTGTTCACTTGTAATGCAACTTAGCGACGCTTCTCACCTCTCTAAAGAAATTCTGAGCGTACCTTGCTGGAAAATAAGTGACACTATCTACCTATCTCTGATTTGTGCAAATAAACCACCAGAAAGTCACAATAGACCCATTTCACTTCATGTTCCGCACACGCGTGATGCCGCTATAACTGTATAGTTCTCCGAATGCAGGCGACAGTGCACAAGAAAGCTGGTGCCGTCTCGTGCTCTGCTCGTGCAGGCCAACAGCGCGGTTATTGAGCGTGCAGAGAGGGTGCAGTTCTCTGTGATGGATGGCGACAGCGGAGGCGCAGTGAAGCTGGCTGGTGTAAAGCCCCTTCATGTTTCAAAAACAGCGCAACATGCGTCGATGCACGTGCAACGTGCGGCCCTTGGGAAGATCATGGCGGCCAGAGCACAGCACTGAGCTAGATTTCAGACGCCATGTTCTTCCCAGAAATGGCGCGCGGCACGCGTCTCAGGCATTTCCCAGCAACGAATGGCGCCACTTTTCCCATGATAGAGGGCTTTAGGCTGGTGAAAAGCCCCTTCATCCTGGGAAAAGTTTCGGCATTCATTGTTGTGGAAATGCTCGGACACGTGCCGCGCGCCACTTCTGGGAAGAAAATGGCGTCTGAAATCTAGCTCAGTGCTGCGCCGCGCCGCCCAACCTTCCCAAGGTCTGCACGTTTCACGTGCCTCGTGCATCGACGCACCTTGCGCTACTTTTGAAACATGAAGGAAGCTTTAGGCTGAGGTAGAGTGCCCTCATTCAAGCAGGCGCTTTCGCTTGAGTGATGAATGCTCAGCCATTTTTCCGTCTTATTGTTTTTTTTTAAATGTCTTTTGAAGTGCACGAAAATCGGTGTGACACAGCTCGAGCGTACAGCCTTGGTTGATGCTTACACGTCATTTTACCACACAAGCCACGCACTGAGCGCGCCAGCGCAAGCCTTTGTTCACTCAGCCCAACAAAGGATGTCTGCACGGCATCGAAGCAGGCGTGTATAGGCACCCTAAGCTGGTGATCAGGGTCTCCAGAACCGGGGGCAGGGGGGGGGGGGGGGGCAGTCGCTTTTACGGGTTCTAAACCAGTGGGGGCATGCCCCCACACTCAAAGCTGTTCCGACCGCCCCCTCCCTCCCCCTCTTCTCTCCTCCCACCACACGTGAGGCCGCGAGAGAGAGAGAGTGAACTACACGATGTGACATGAGATGCATGAGTCCCTGGACGTCGCTCCCACACATCAGATATACTTCCGGAGCCCCTGCTGGCTGATATCAATCTGTTCGCACTCTGCGGGTGTGGTGCCCACTGCAAGATGGCGGAAGACTTTTAGGGCTCGAATATGGTTAACTGTAGCGCGGGCACGCGAGAGTACGCAGTGCGCCATGGCAACGCACGCATATGTTGATCGCAGTGTTGCCAAATGATATAAATTTTTACCACATTTTTTGAGTCTGGCGAAAATCTCAAGCTCTTAGTGTCCTGGGAAATGAACCACGACGTCCAACAAAACCTCGTCAAATCCGAGGAAAACGTTTTTCTTGACATCTCGCAAGTCAGGACGCTACCGGTGCCGCATTAAAGATCACTAATCGCTTGGTGGTAGAAGTCGCAGCTCAATTGAAGAAAAGCCATATGTAAAGCCACATATTGAAAAGGCCAAGTCAATAAATATACTTTACATGAAATCAATTTCGCCAGGTCGAACACACAATAATTTGTTATTTTAGTAAAACGTAAGTGTCGCAAGCGAAAAAAAATTTCGTCCTGGAAAAATTTTTTTTTGCGCATTGCATTAATTATATGCGCGACACGTTTTTGTTTAAATTTTTTCTTAAGGCGACATTTCAACAAGCATGTTAACATTCACGCTCCGCTAGCGCGTTTCGTATCGCTATAGCTTCACCTCGCTGAGCACGTTACGAATAGTGAATATGCATGTACCCGACCCTGACATGCATAATTTACGCTCTTCCTAAGATATGTGTTCCGAACACGAATGCTTGGGTTTTCCTGAGTGTTTTCATGTCAATTCAATCCTTCAATGAAATCTCGCAAAATTTCAATGAAAATTTGGTGTTGCGACCACTTTTCTATCTGGAAACACAGCTTGATCGGCCGCCACTCTCGAGCTCGTGTTCATAGGTCAAAGAAAGCTTTGTGTGGTGCGTTCGCTGCGCTCGACGCTACAGTATAAACAAACCTTTATCAGAAATTCTATCCCTTCATAATATAAACGTGGTATCTACTGATAACGTTAAAAATGTTTTTAAAAGCTTTTGATTTCCAGCTTCATGTCTAGTTTCTGCACTGTCATAAGTATCTACGGAAAACCCTGTAGTTTCGAGACTCGCTACTTGGTACCATCGGCTTAACTAGAATAATTAACATAGTAAGAACCCTCAGAGGAGCGCGCTTGAAATACGGCTCTTGGTCCGAACACAAATCTTTGCAGGAACTTGTCGCCGCAGGTGTATATGTCCACACTCGTACCGCCGGTTGTGAACTGTTGGTGCAGCGTGCGTTCGCCATGGCTGAGCTTGTTGCACAAACGTCATTTCGAGCGAAGACACGCAGTACAATCTCTTGCATTCTTAAGTGTGCAGATCAGCTTTTCCCAGGGTTAATATCCTAAGGGTGTAACACCACTTAGGATGTTAACGAGACTTAGGCAACTGAAAAAAGACAGGATGCGGGCAATCTTAACAGAATCCTAGGGATATTTTTGCGAGCAGCAAATTTACAAGCAACAAACATCAGATGTTCTCAGAAGCGCAGAAACAGGAAACACAGAGGCAATGAATCACGCACGAGAGAGGAATCATGACCCTGGTGACTGCTTTCACCGCCTTATATATTCGACAAATCAAAGATAGTCATTCGTAGGTTACAGTCACCATTACTACGAAGTGTAATGGTGACTGTAACTTACCAAAGCACTTACGTTGCTTTGTTCTCCCCAGTATTTTGCGAATTCGTAAAAAATAAATGTTTAAGAAATGTATCTCCAAGTAAAAATGGTTGGTACATATATTAATCATTAAGAACGTCGCTAAAACAACCTCGGCCAAAGCAAGTGTCTGCGCGGTGGACACCGTTCAAATTAGATGTTTGTCTCACTTCACCCTTTTTACACCCTTCAAAAACAAAGTATGTACTACGCAACAACACCCTATGTTACAATCAAAATGGGTATTTTAGGTCAAAATGAAGGTGCTGAAAGGGTGGAGGCATGGGTGCATGTTTCTGGAGCAGCATTTTTGCACCCCTAAGGGTGTAAAATTGCTTAGTGTGCAGTCACTTACAGCTCAAGAAACGCAGGGCGGGGCGACGTCGCAGAGTGTGGAAGAAGCATCTCATTATCACTCCGCAGCTAATGAGTTTGTTGCATTAGCCGTTAAAAATACCTAGAAACGAATTGCGAAGGGGAGGGAACATAAGTTCCTTAAATGGATACTGAACCACGGTTTGGACTTCGCAAAATTGATGAATTTTGCGAGTCCAAAGTTCTAAGGCCGAAGTTGCGGCCTTAGAACATCACTGATACATGGATGTCTTAAACAGATGTCAGTACTTTTGGAAAAGAAGGGCGAGAGCAAGCGAAAGCTATAACGTCATTGTCCTCCTGAAAAATTTGAGGATGAGGAGAAGCAGCCTCGCTTCTCTCTTCCTCGCCTCGATTCACCAAATCGACGGGACGAAGCGAGGAGGAGAGGGTATGAGAATCGTGACGTGACTTGTCTTGTCGGCCTCATCGGCCATGTTCAATCGCGCACTTCTTTTCCAAAAATACGGCGATCTATTAAAGATATCGCTCTATGAGTAATGATTTTCGGTTTTGCAGCGCCCGACCTATCAGTCCAGCCTTGTTATGTGAGCTCGAAATTTCGGTTAACTATCACTTTAATGAATGTGCGCCGTAAAACAAGGACAAACAAGGACAATAACGAGAGGGACACAACAAGCGCTGTTCTGTCTCCCTCATTATTTCCTGTTTTACGGCGCACATTGTTTACAGAATCATGTACTAACTATCCCATCTCTCTGCTATTATAGAGAGGCAAATGTTCGTGAACGGCACCCAATAGCAAAAACGGTTGCACAAAGAGCTGTTTTTATCATCATCTTTTTTGTGTGTTTTGGAGTATTAAAGTTCTTACTAGGATCCTACCAAACTGTGAGGTACTGTATCAATGTAATATAGAACTACAAATACTTACAGAACCAGTGGTCTTGCACGAAGCTAGATGTCGCGACTAATATTGAAAAGGGCCAGACGCGAGAACCAGGTATCCACCTGCACAGTCATGTAATTTGCACAATTTTATCCTATAATATGGCCTAAATTCTCAAAACCTTTGCCACCTTATTATAGAACCTATAGTCAGTTAGAGGTTAAAAAAGTTTTCGAGCAAAAGGAGGACAGGGAGGAGGAAGCGGACGAAATGCTGGAGAAGAGAAGAGGAAATCTCGTCCTCTCTTCAGCATTCTGATTGCTTCCTCCTCTCCAGCTACAACATTTTCTTAACCTGTCACTGACTATAGATTTTATGAGACTGTGTCTCATAACATCACTCTAAGTATGCTAATCTTCACATACCTGGTTGTTGCATGTCTCCGATCACCCGCACAATATTTAAGCCAACACAGCCAAAATGCGAACGTTACGTATACAGCCTATTCCTCTGCAATTGGAAGCGATGTTATTTCCTCTTCCTGCCCCTTTCAATTTGGTATACGAGTTTTCTACTTTATACGAAACAGGCGCCAATCGGATTTTGTGATTTTTGTGTTTGGAAATATATTTTTTGCTAATAAATATAGGTCTCGGTTTGCAGCTGTGGGATAATGTTATTCTGCGTGGCCTGAAAAGACGTCATATATCGCTATTTATTTATTATATTATTTTTATGGTGAGCAGAAGGACACGTGCGAGGCAGACCTCATTTCAGCGTTCGAGTGTGTCTGAAACACCAGTTGCGAATTTAAGCATGATCCGGTTGTTGTATTTTTTCTTTCATCGAGCGTTCTGGACGAAAAAGGGCTCGCGTTTCACAGGTGTCACACACAATTATAGTCAGTGACAGGCTAAAGTTCAGGGAAGCTCCTCCCACCCCTTTGCACTTTGGCAGATCGAACGCTGGATAGGAGGTCGCCTCCTTTCCGGCGCTCTATCTTCTGAAGTGGAAAGAGGTGGGAAGAGTTTCCCCTGAACTCTTAACCTGTCACCGACTATACTTATGCTTGTTTGTGCATTTTATTATAAAAAGAAGAAACTTCATCTATTCGTCTGCTACTGGGTTGCAACCAAGTCCCGTTTAAGTTTTGTCTGGTGAGTCCACATTGCTCGTTGATCTCCGCATGCAGGCGATTTGCTAAGCACCGACAATTTACCCGTTTGACAGTTTGCTACGAAGTGCGCACACATGTTTTCTGGCGTTCACGATAAAAACAATTTGGCAGCAGAACTAATTCAACGGCACTATCTATCTTGTGCAGAAAAATAACGACCGACATCGCTTTTATAACGAAAAAATACAGTCGTCAAAAAATTAAAAAAAAATTGGCCACGATCTTTATTTTTAAACTTCTGTAATTCATTAAATGCATTACAGAAAATTGGTGAGCGAATTTGTAAGAGAATTGGTGTTAGGTTACGTCGATTTCTCCCGCTAAATTTAGCGGGAAAACTGGATTGTTGTATAGGTCACGTAACGACAAGTTTCCACTATAGTCACAAAACGTAATTCTTTTTTTTTAACATACTGCAGCCCTGTTGGGGCTATTGCAAAGTTGAGGCTATGGAGACAAATGCGAACATTCAGTTAAAAAAGGAACACTACACGAACCAACACGAACATTAACATCAACTGCTGTTATCGGAAAACAGGAAATTTATCAGGCGATAGTGATCGAATATTTCCGGGTAATGAGTTATAAATTTAAACTCGAGCTGAGTTTCCCCATTAAATATAGCGGGGAAACTGAATTGACGTATACGTCACGTGCCGTCAATTTCTCCAAGGTGTATATGTCACGTGACGTCCGGTGACGTCACGTGGTGCCACTTTCCCAGCTAAATTTAGCGGAAAATGCACGGACGGACGGACAGACACAATTTTCGGATTGGGAGCGGCATTAAAAAGCATTTCATGCTTTAATATCAAGCGTCATAGTACGGAGACAAATTATGAATGCGCGCTCTGCCTGCCATAGCATTAGACCAATCAGAACTTCAGCCAAGAATCACGGCGCGAAAATAAACTATAAATTCGTTTTTTTCCTGCCATAGAAATTCAGCCAATCTCCATAGTACGAACATCAGATGTGAATACTTCCTCTGCCTGCAGTGACAATTACATCATGCGTCACAGTGTCAGCATCAAAGATGAATGACCACTTTGCCTGACATAGTAATCGAATCAAGCACAGTAGGTTCAGCACCAGATATAAGCCCTCCTCTGCATGCAATATCAAATCAATGACGCGCCGCACTACGATAATAATAATAATAATAATAATAATAATAATAATCTTTATTTTTCGGGTGCCCTAAAACAGCCGAGCGGCCTTCTCTTAGGTACACCAACTCGTACAATAGAAATACTTAAACTATAATCCTACTCATTTAAAAAAAAATATATATATATACATGCATATACACTGACGCGCTATGAAGTGACCAAAAGTTCGTCCAACTGACAGCGAAATGTAGGCAGGGGTGTGGTGATGTCAACTTGAGGTGGCACAATGCTGTTATATAATGTCTGTAAACGAGAAAGAGGTGACACACGGCATGGTGAGCAAATATCAAAACAGGTGAACTGTCTCGTCGCGCGGAAAGGAACATGGAAATTGATTTTACTAATAAGCCATGAAGAATCAATGGCACCATTAATGATCTTATGCAGGAATACCAAGTCAAGGACTGTTCTTCTGTGTGATAAAAGCTTCAGCGAAAATCTATTTAGTAAGCATTCATAGTCATAATACACGCGTCGTCCAATCCATCTATCATAGACAATTCGAACAAATCTTTTTTGCACACGTTCTATGATCAAAGCCTGTGTTACAGATAATGAATTCCAAATCACCGAAGCAAACTCAAGCCTTGAAACCACTAAAGACTGAAAAAGATGTATTGAACAATGGGGCTTTTTAAAATGCTTGGTCAAACGCGATATAACTCCTAAAACTTTCATAGCAGAGCTGACAACAAAAGAGACATGATTTTTAAAAGTTAATCCGCAGTCAATGAACACACCAAGATCCCTTACAATTGACACTCGTTCAATCGGATTTCCCTCAAGGTGATAAGTGTTATTTATGATCGCACGGCGTCTGCACAAAGATATCACTTTTGTTTTCAAAGGATTAAGAAATAACTGATTTTGTTTACACCACTTTGCTATATTAGACACATCATGTTGTATCAGATCACAATCTAAAGGACAGTGAACACTCTTGAACAACTTGATGTCGTCAGCAAATAAAAGGAGTTCAACGTTCTTTACGCATGACGCTATATCATTTATAAAAATTGAAAACAGTAGAGGACCCAGAATTGATCCCTGGGGTACGCCTGACATTGAAAAAAACTCTTTGGAATAACTGTCAGCGACCCTAACACTATTTGATCGAAAAGACAAATAACTCTTAAACCAGTTACACAATTCTGGACAGACACCATACAGATGTAACTTGGACAAAAGCAACACGTGACTCACTTTATCAAAGGCTTTTGACAAATCAAAGTATATTGCATCTACTTGTTCTCTATTTAAAACAAACGGCACACTGTAATCTAAAAACTGCACACAAATTTGTTTCCACAGACCTACCCTTTAAAGGGAAGCTGAAACAGTTCTTGAAAAAAACGAGTTAGAGGTGAATTCTGGTGTATTTTTATCCCGTGAATCTGAATATCACATTCGTTTTCCCTGAAGATGCAACTAAAAGCGAGAAAACGCGAAAAATCTCCGACCTGTTGTTACGTCATAAAAGGACCTTTCGGCCGCCAAGCGCGTGTGCGCTCGTGTGGGCAGCGCGTGCAATGGCAAGCTTGCCAGGTATATTTTTCCGCAATGACGGCAGTCGTGACGTCTCTTTCTGACCTTCTTGAAAATAGCAAGAGTGCGCGTGCATAGCTTTGGCAGGCGCTGAAGATGCGCGAGAGCAGAGATTCCGAAAACTCCTTTTGTGACGTCACGCCCCGGGAAGGAGGGGCTTTGGCGGTACTTTAAAAATTAATTTCTGAAGGCTCCGTGCGCCAAATTGAAAAATAATCTCGATATTCCTGATCCTGGAGGTAAATTGAAGGCCATTGAAGTGTTTTTTCTCAAATACAGAACCGCTTCAGTTTCCCTTTAAAAAACCGTGCTGCAAGGGCGTTAATTTTTGACGGAAATAAAAAGTCATCCTGCTATGCACAACAATCTCAAAAACCTTGGAAAAACCACAAAGCAGGGAAACTGGACGGTAGTTCGCAACTATAGATGCGTCACCGCCTTTTAAGATAGGAACAACAACTGCTTTTTCCAGAGCGAAGGGAAAACGCCTGAACTGAGTGACATATTAAAAATGTGTTTCAAGATAGGAATGAACAGCTGACCGCAACCTTTGATAACAAAGCCTGGTACATCATCCACGCCAGAAGAAAACTTGGGTTTTAACTTTCTTATCGCCTCGGCAATATCAAGAGAGTCCACTCTTATGGAACTCAAAAAATCGTGACAAATCAGCTCCTTATCCTCCGGTTGAACTGATTGCTGATTGTCAGAGAAACATTTGGCAAAATAATCAGCGAAAACATCTGCAACTTCATGAGGTGATGAAACATAACCTGGGGCGTTATCTGAACAGGCACGTAAGCAGATGATAGGACTAACGTCACGTGTATGTTGTTTCGTGAACTTCCAGAAAGTCTTCGGGCGGCGAAACAAGCTTTTTTCAACGCTGTCACGATGCATGCGTTGATCGCGCTTGAACAGTTTCTTCGCCAAGGCCCGATATAAACTGAATTTGGTGTACATAAGTGAAGAGCCGCATTTTTTATAAAGACGGTGGAAATGTTCTTTCTTGACCAAATAACTTTTTAAATCCCTGGAAAACCATTCAGGATATTTGGATGGCTTTGTTGAACGATACGGGACAAAAGTGTCGATGGCATCTTTTACAATTGTTGTTAGAGTCTCGGTAGCACGATCGACATCAGACATGGCGAGAACGTTAGACCAGTCGAAAGTTTCAATACATTTATACAAGCCAAGGTAATCTCCTTTTAAAAAACTGTAAGCTAATGGCTTTGACGATATCCGCGACTTCCACGGAAGAGATAACTGGACTATTAAAGGTGGATGAAACTTATCAACTTGTACCAAAGGATCGGAAGCCAGACTTAAGCTTAGAATGTGGACATTTGAAAGAACGAGATCTAAGATATTACCTGCGCAATTCGGTATTGAATTTAGTTGTACTAGACCACTCAAGTTAATAAAAGACAACAAAGAAAAGGCCTTTCTAGCTGTTAACGTATTATTGTTTAAAGCTTGCAATGACCACTCTACACCCGGAAGATTAAAATCTCCGTATATCTGAACACGAAACTTGTCAAAATCGATCTGCTTACCGAGAGATTCAAAATGTTCAATGAAAGTGGTTTCATCAGATAACGGGGGAAAATAGTACGTTCCTATCAGGTAATTAAATCCGTCCCTTGCCTTAATCTCGATCCAAACACATTCTGAATAAGTTTCGAGATCAAACCGCCTATGCGATGCCACGGAAACTTTAGTTGCAATTAACACGCCCCCTCCCATCGTTTGCCCCGTACACAAGTAGTCTCTATCCCTTCGATAGACCGTGTAGCTGGGGCTGAAGTAATTAGAGACTGATATACCATCACAAAGCCAGGTTTCGGAAATACATAAAATATCATGACTTGAAATAGTTGAATTGTACAAAAACTCGTCGGCCTTAGTCCTCAGGCCTCGTACATTTTGGTAAAACACGCTAAGTTTGTGCGTCATGAACGGTTTCTACTCCGTCATCAGTATGAACACGAGACTTGTCCAGTCGACCAAAGAACTGATGGAAAATGCTACCTTCGGGCCACACCTCGGATTTGTTAATTGCGTCGAAAACTGACTCGTCACCCGAGATGTGGAACGAAGAGTATGTGTCAAATCGTGTAAACATTTTTGAACACAGGACCTGCCTCCCCGCTACAAGAGGTTCAATAAGTGCAAGAACATCGTCCACACTCGTATCCGGATCTAGCCTAGATACAAAAAGTGCCAAACGACGATTCTTCCGAGGGACAGCTGTCACCTTACTTGGTTTAGCCGTTCCAGCTGTCGGCTTGGTTCGCCGTCGGGGCCCCACCGTTGTGTAGCCGTCGTCCACAGCGTCCTCCCCACCCGCAGCTCTCGCACCCTTCGAGGAACTCGATTCCAAGCCAGCCTCACCCAGATTCGTCCCTGGAACTGCGTTGAGAAGCGAATTTGCAGCTCGAGGTCTCGACACTGACGTTGGCGCAGCAGGCGGCAGCGCTGCGATGGACGCGTACATGGTTGATGAAGAAGACGGAAGCGGCATTCGTTCATGGACACTTCTACGGAGATGAAGCACTTCGGAGCGAAGGCTGTTGTTGTCCGCCCTAAGGCACTTGAGCTCTGCCGTTACGATGTCCAGTTTGCTTGACAGGCTTTCGATGAGGCGTAGCAGAGCGGGCGGAACGGAGCCGTCATCGAGCGTCGCATTCGATGGTTCGACGAACGCCACAGGAGCGGGAACCACACCTCCGATACCAGCAGCGGCGTCATTCCTCGGTGACGCACTACTCCTTCGGATGCAGCCCGAGCACTTGAAAGCGCTCGTGCCACTCTTCATGTAGAAATTGTACTCTTCATGGGTGACGCTCAAGCACTTACAATGAAAACGGCGATTGCAACCTGCCGAGCAGGCAAGAAACTGCTGCTTCGCGTAGAAGCGAGCCTCGCACGAGCCACATGCGTCTTTTTGCGGAGCGCAGGCGGACACGTCCTTCCCGTCCTGCGTCATTCCGCAG